>CACKRE030005094.1:72153-88681 GCA_902602495.3 Ectocarpus sp. CCAP 1310/34
GCGTCTATTCTGATTGATCCTAGCTCTGCGACAGGCCACATCATCGAGCCACCGGGTCAAGCGACATCGCCGTTGCCACAGGACGATGCTGGCTTACCTTTGTCTTCCACGGGAGCGAGAGCGAGGCAGGAGGCTCTAGACGCTGCGGACGCCGCTGCAGCGGAGGCCGACACCATCTGCATTCAAGACAAGATGAACAAGCTGAAGCCGGAACAACTTGATAATGTCACACGCTTGCCCCTCGATCCTGATCCTGATGAATTCGCCCGTTTCGCGTCTAGCTGCAAGGGTGTGGTCACAGAGATCCTCAACAAAAGCGACGTCAAGCGCAAGCAGACTTTCAATTCCTCCACCTGGGTCACCGGATGGCTTCCGTTGTTGCGCAAACGTGTCCGTGCTGCTGTCGTTGAAGGCCAAACCACCAACCGTGCCACGCTGGAATTTCTTGATGCCACCTTGCTACAGGTAGAAAACCATCTGCGCAAGGAACCGGCAGGGCCCTCGACGTAGGCGTTCTTCATCCACAAATTGGCGGCTGCCTGGGACACTCAAGACAAGAGCTCGTGGATTGATCGTCTTCGCAGTTTTGGCGTATCCAACGGCGAGACTTACGGAGAATACGTCCGTCGCTATAAGGCTCTGGCCATGACCGTCATGGTTTCTCACCACGCGTTCAAGCCTTCGGATGCGCAAGTGCAAGTAGCTGTTCGAGACTCCATGTTGAAGCAATTTCCGGTATTTAGTGTCTGGACAGGTGTACAAGGATGAGCAGCTCTCCCATGGAAGCCCCTTTTGGGCGACATGCTTCGTGTCTGGATGATATGTGGGATGTGTTGGACAAGCGTGCGTGCGCGCACACGCCGGCGGTGCATGGAGACGATTTCTTTTCGGTAGCTTCCGCGAATGCTAGGGGTTCGTCTGCTGTTTCGCGTACTGTAGCTTCTTCGGCGTTGCGTTCGACAGTGACTTTTTCGTGGAGCCAGGGCTCTTCGGCCGCCATGATGAGTGTTGACCCTCTACCTAATGATGATCGGGACCCTTTTCTGTTGCACTACAGTGACTGGCCGTTGCAAGGACACCTCCAAGAGGTGTACAACGTCGCTAGTGAGATGTCACTAACCAAGAACGATCCGCCATTGTTCACCCCCTTGGTCTCGGCTGCAGAACGCCGCAGCGCGCTTTGACTGTACAATGGCACGTGCCTCAACTGCTTGGGAGAAGATCACTCCTTCAAATCCTGTAATCGTGGTTTCGTGAACGCCACCGGCCTGCTTTACAACGACATTTAGATCTGTAAGGAAAAAGATCATACACTTCGGAGCCGGTGGAAAAAGCGCATGACCTCCTATAGACGATCTACACAACGCAACCCACACCGAAATCACTCCTCAGGACGCGCCCGCCGCTCATTTGACACATCGGACACGAAACAGTCCTCACACACAGAGCCCTCGTCGGAGGCTTCCACTTCGGCTCAAAGGGGCTGGAGGGGTAAGGAATGACAAGCCGATGGCGGAGTTCAGCCCGTACTACCGTCAATAGCAATCACCGTGCACCCTTTTGGAGTCTCCCAAGATGTTCGTGTACAGCCTACTTCTTCGAATACTCACGACGTTCCTCAATCACATCTAGTTTCTCGGCCCGCCTTCTCGTTGTCCGCCTCATGGTCTGCTCGTATTGGACATGACAAACCCACTACAGCAGTACCTTTGTGGTGTGGGCGACAGGGAGGTAAGACGTCGAGCGGTTCACCCCTGCCCACCTCGTCGTCTCGGGTTACAGAAGGAACAAGAACTTCGTCTTCTACTATTCGTCAAGACTCTCCTGGTGTTGTCAGCCGGGCCTCTTCTCGGATCGCACACGAGCCTTCTTCTACACTCGTCGGGAACCCCAGTCGATCCTCCTCCTCTTTCGCAGCTTTCGTTGTCTTCGACCGTCCGCTGCCCCCTTGTGACAGCACCTGATACGAATGCGTCTTCCTCTGCTGCCCACCACGTGCTGACTGCACCACTGCCATCGGGATCGGATGGTAGTGTCCACCATTCTGTGGAAGGTTCGGCTCCTTTGTAAAGGGGGAGTAGTCAAGAGCGCCCTCCGTCAATTGACAAACGTCCGGCTGCTGCAGGAATGACTTCTTAATGACTTCTTCTAACGAACGGGTCTCTACTAGCCGAGTGGCCTCTGCTAACATTGACCCCGCCGGAGCCGCCGCCCTTAGGCCGCCCTCCGGATCACGGAGCATTGCAACTTCGCCCGCTCCTGCCTCGCTTTCTGGGTCCTCCCCGTCGGAGATGAGGACCCGTCCGCTTGGTCCGCCCCCGCCTGTGCCTGGTGCCCGCTCTTTGCCCCTTCGCCCTGCACCGGCTCCGCCGTTTGATAACAAGTGCGAGTACGCTTCGGATGACGTCCTTCTCTTTTGGAAACCTCCGTCTGTGTTCTCGCAGTGGACCCCTTCGGCGTTTGACGTACAGGGCGTACGTTATTCATGTAGTGAGCAATTTATGATGTCTGAAAAAGCGAAGTTGTTTGGAGATATGACGTCTTATGACAAAATTATGGCTGCAACAGATCCACAAGTTTTTGGGTCGTAAGGTCCGCCCATTCGACGATGCTGAATGGGAGGGTCGTCGAGAACAGATCATGCTCACGGGGTCGTATGCCAAATTTGTTCAAAACCATGCCATGAAACATCATTTACTGGGGACGGGTACCCGCCTCCTTGCGGAAGCCAGCCCCTTCGACCGTGTTTGGGGTATCGGCATGTCTGCATGCTTTCCAGAGGCTAGCGTTTCATCCAAGTGGGCGGCTAGCGGTAAAAACTTGTTGGGAAAAGCTTTGATGGAAGTTCGACGCCTTCTGCGTGATCATCCCCTGTCTGGAGAAGATTTCTCTGCTTTCACTTCTCCCACGCCCCCCATTTCACAGCCTTCTCTCCATGGACATCAACGCATTCACGAGGTTGCTACTGCGGCAGTTTCGTCGTCACGGGAGGACCGGGGCGAAGACCCAGCTTGTCTCCGCTTGGACGCTCCGGGGGATCATGCTCCTGGCGTTTATCTGGTGACATCGACCTCCGCCTGTGCGAACCAACCTCCCCTTCTGGAACATGGGCCCGATCTGGAAGGCCGCAAGCTCCTGTTGGACTCGGACTCATACACCACCCGGGTTCTGCTACATGGAGGACCGACAGCCACTTCTCAACTCGCGCGAGTGGCGCTCCTGGACTCTGGATCTCCTGCATCCTTCGTGTCCGACTCCGTGGTCACCGCCATTATAGCTGCTGGAGATTTGACCGCTGGCAGTGTTCGTGTTTCGCCCTTTCGTCGTTGGGGTGGGTTTGGTGATGGACCCGCCCTTGTGACCACCCGGTCAGTTCGTCTCACCGTTTATTTTCTCCATGGAGATAGAGCTACCGCTCCCTTGGCGGTCTGGGCTTGTGTTGTTCCAGACGCCGCCATGGGGCACGCCGTGATTCTGGGTCGTGATAGCTGGATGCGCTTCAACCTTCGCGTGTTCACCACCCTCCCCCACCCTGGACCGGACGGCCGGGGTNTATTTTCTCCATGGAGATAGAGCTACCGCTCCCTTGGCGGTCTGGGCTTGTGTTGTTCCAGACGCCGCCATGGGGCACGCCGTGATTCTGGGTCGTGATAGCTGGATGCGCTTCAACCTTCGCGTGTTCACCACCCTCCCCCACCCTGGACCGGACGGCCGGGGTATGGGCGAGCTCACGCTCTCTCCGCGTTTTACAGCTGGCGCTTGCGTGTACGCTACACACGACGACGCTCCTGCCTCCTCGTTCACCTTACATATGCAGGGAGCTCGGGAATCTCGTTGGGGCCGGAGCCTGCACTCGTTGAGGTGGACCTCGTTCGTTCTTCTGGCATGCCTGCGCTGATTGAAGAGTATGTGGTATCGTTCAAACCCGAAGTGGGTGCGCTTTCGTCCCCAGATTCGTTCGTTTCCAATGGTCTCCAACGTGTTCCCCTTGCAGGTTGTGCCGAGCTGGAGCCGGGAGTTGTTATTGGAGTGTCTGCCGCGCCGCTACTACGAGTACCGGTGGAAACCCTGAAGGCGGCACCATATTCGATTCCTGCCGGTCCCACAACCTCTACATAACCACCTCGGGTCAACGTCGTTGGCCTCAAGTCCGGGATTAACCGCTCTCCGGACCCAGTCTCCGCCCCGCTTCCCCCGAAACCGCCTCCACAAGAACTACTTGACCGCTCCTCTGAGGCACAGCGCTCCAGCTTCATGCGCTTGTGGGCTAGGCTGCCCGCACATATGCACGACATCGCTTTCGATCTACACTATCCGGGATGGACACCGGAGGCTATTGATCGTTTGGCCGACGCCATTGTGGAGTATTCTGACGTGTTCTCTACTTCGAAAACCGATTTTGGTTGCACCATCATGCCGTTCACTCGTTCTGTCCCCGCAGGGACGAAGCCCGTTGCATCACGTCCGTATCGTATCAACCCGTTGAATCCAAAGAAAGTGGATGCCATTTTGGACCAGTATTTGGCGGCAGGGCTCATACAGCATTCGACGTCTTCGTGGGCTTCTCCTTTGGTTGTCATCCCCAAGGAGGACGGATCGGTTCCCATCACCGTCAACTACAAGGCCCTGGTGGATTTGGATGGACAACCTCTCCCTCGGGTGGACGGTATCTTGGATTCTCTGTACACCGGGAAAGTGTTCTCCGTCTTCGACCTCAACTCGGCTTTCCACCAGATCGTTTGCGATGAAGACACTGTCCCGCTCACCGCCTTTTGCACTCCCACGCAGTTGTTCGAATGGCTTCGAATGCCGCAGGGAGCCAACGCAAGTCCGTCTTGGTCGTCAAGGTCATCAACAGAGTGGTGCACGGTTTGGAGCGTGTGCTTGCGTATCTGGACGATGTCATCTGTTTCGATGAGGAATCTCTGGGACACGTGCTCAACACGATAGGGATCTTCAAACGGATGCGACAGTACAACCTCTAACTGTCTCCGGGGTAGGCTCGCGTCCGCGCCACACACGCCAACTTCCTCTGTCACACCATCTCTCCGGCAGGTGTTAGCCCTGATGGCGTCAAGGTTAGGGCGCTCACGCACATGCCGCCGCCGACGAATGTTTTGCAGCTTCGGAGCCTTCTCGGTGGACTCAGTTACTACCGGAAATTCCTCAAGAATCTCGCCACCAAGGTGCGGCCTGTCAACTCTCTTCTCAAACAAGGCGTTCCCTTCAAGTACACCCTGGGCATGGTCAAGGTTGTCAAAACGTTGTTAAGCGAATTCGCTCGTCCCCCGATTTTGGTCTTCCCGGATTGGGCAGCGGTTGAGGACGACAGCCGTCCTCTCCGTTTGTGTTCCGACGCGGTTATCGACGGCTTTGGCGCCTCCTTGGAACAAGAACAGCTCGATGGCTCGGNGTCAACTCTCTTCTCAAACAAGGCGTTCCCTTCAAGTACACCCTGGGCATGGTCAAGGTTGTCAAAACGTTGTTAAGCGAATTCGCTCGTCCCCCGATTTTGGTCTTCCCGGATTGGGCAGCGGTTGAGGACGACAGCCGTCCTCTCCGTTTGTGTTCCGACGCGGTTATCGACGGCTTTGGCGCCTCCTTGGAACAAGAACAGCTCGATGGCTCGGTGAGACCCATCGTGTACATCAGCCGCGCTACTCTTCCTGCGGAGCGTAACTGGACCGTTTTGGATCTGGAGGCTGGTAGCATTGTTTGGGCCATCAAACGCCTTTGCAGTTATCTGTGGTCGACCAAGCTCATCATTTATTCGGACCACAAAGCCTTGGAGAGTATCAGCAAGGTTGGGGAACACAACGCTAGGGTGCAACGATGGCTCGAATATTTCTATCCAACTTCACCTACACCCTAAAATATCGGAAAGGTTCGGCAAACGGCAACGCGGATTTTCTTTCGCGGCTGCCTTTTCCAGCACAAGACACGGACATAACCGGCCCCGACTGCAGTGATGGTGTCGATCAAGCGGGTGTTTTCCTCATTCGGGCTTGCGGGGGCAACTATCACTCGTCCTCTACGCCGGAGGTTGGTTTGGGTGGGCTCCGCCCTCCTTGCCCGGCGGAAGTCTTTTCGCCCCCAGCGCTCCAGCCCTCCGATTTTGGGGATTTTCGCCGACATCACCCGCGTCGGTTGGATGCTCTGACGGACTCAACGATTGCCTGCGAGGATTCTCGGCGGTCTCCGGGGGTCTTCATCGTTTCGCCTGTTCCCGGATCTTCAGGGCCTTTTTCCCCTTTGACTCCTGCTGCGTCCCGCGTGATGTATCCTGTCGCGTCTTTGGCGACTAGATATGTGCACGTTTAGTTTTCGCTTCCGTAGCGGGGACCACTTATTTCTTCACGGACTTGGGCCAAGACTACCGCTGCTTCCGGAGGCACCGTCGCCGGTCCCGCTTATTTCGGACGCCAGCCGCGGGCTACCATCGTCCCTCGGACATCGTCGCCTGCCCGTTGCTCTAGCAGGTCCCGCTCGACAAACAAGGCCACCCGGACCGTCGCGCGTCTACTATGGCCATCCGCGACGCCGCAATCGGCGTTTTCGTCGACTGCCCCTATGTCACCGGTGTCTTCGCCGTCATCGGAGCGCCCTGCATCGCCGGTTTCGCCTTCTGTACAGGTTTCGCCCGGGACTTCGCCCCTCACGATGTCCCCTTCGCGGACATCATCACGGACTGCGGCTGCCCCAGTCGCTGGGGCTTCTCCTTCTTCAGCCTCTTCCGTTGGATCGCCTGACTTTGGTTTGGAATCTACTGATTTCAACACCTCCCACCTGCTGGCTTGTGTTCCGAGTTTCAGCACTGTGGATTGGGCTAGGGAACAACAGCGGGAGAGCAAGTGCGTGGTGACCATGCGTTTTTTGGCTAGCAGTTCTCCCTCCCCAACCCTCCGGACTTGCTCACTCTCAGTGCTCCTCTTCGCTCCCCTCGGTTAGATGATGTTCTTGCGTTGGCGGCGAAAACCAGACTGCACACGACCGACGACAACGTCACCCTTCTCGTACACAAATCGGCGACGTCGCCGGTTGGGCGCTCTGGCGACAGGACCACTCGTCTGCCGGATACTGGCATGCCCCATGTCTACGTGCCAATGCTGATGCGTCCGTGGGTCCTTCATGCATGCCATACCGCTGCGTCCTTCCATCTCGGCGTCCATCGTACACAGCGTCTGCTTGAACGTCTCTACTGGTGGATTGGTTTGGATCGTTCCGTGCGCTGGTGGCTTCGGGCGTGTTTGGTGCGTCAAGCTTGCAAGACTTCATGTCAGACCGCTCGGTGGCCCATCATCGTTATGTTCTTGCCTCTCTGGTTTGGTCGTCGGCGTCGACTTCTTCGGACCTCTACCATTGACTGCCAAGGGCAACTCCTACATTTTGTTGTTCACAGACCGTTTCAGTCGGAGAGACGACATGTTCGCAGTTACAGCGGCGGAATTTACGGCGAAAGGGGCGGCTCACATCTTCGTCAACCAGTATGTGACCAAGTGGGGATGTCCGACTACGGTATTGCCGGACAACGGACTGCATTTCTGCTCGAAGCTCTCCATGGCGATCTACGAGGTGATTAAGATCAAGAAGGTCACCACCAGCTCCCACCACCCACCGACCAACGGCGGCACGGAACGCGTCAACCACACGATGGCCCAGATGCTTGCGGTGGTCGTCAACGAACAGCAAAACGATTGGGACGTACATCTCCCGCACGTTGAGTGTGCCTACAACAATTCCGTGAACCAGTCTACTGGATTGGCGCCAAACGAGATCCACATCGGACGCATCCCGCGACTTCCGCTTTCGGTCTTCGATCATCCCACGGTAGGTGGTCATCAAAGCTTGGCCCGCGATCAACTCCAGTATTGCAACCTGGCTGTCGATCGCCAGCGCCGGGCCTACAAACTTGTCCGTGAGTACAACGCCCTGAAGATTTCGCGAGTCGAACGTCGCAATTCATCCCTGCTGGACGCCATTCACAAGCTCCCTCAGTTTACCGTTGGCGGGTGGGCTTGGGTGTACAACACGGCTGCTACAATTCGACAGGGTGTCCAGAAGGACACGGACCAACAGGTGTTCAAGGCCAAATTCGCACTTTCTTGGACGGGGCCCTACAAAGTTCTTGCGGTGGGTCCCGCCTCTGCTGACGCCGCTCCGGACGGCCGCCCGTTGGCGCATAAACTCCTCTACCTGGACCTGCCTTTCGATCTTTCAGGCGCAGCAGCTCGTTGTCGCGTGTCTGTCCTTCGTTGCAAGCCCTGTCGCAATCCGTACGAGACGGACGACTTGCCGCAATCTCTACCTGCCGAGCTTTCGCGCTATGTTCTGCACTCTTTTGGAGATAAATGTCCACGTCACCACGGATGATGTGTCGGTGCCTGTCGGGCGCCTCGAGGTCGACCACATCTCGGGACATCAACTGGTGCGGGGCCGTAGCGGCGTTCTCGCTGTCCTGTACCAGACGCATTGGTTAGGCCTGACTACTCCTTCATGGGAACGGGAATCCGACCTCGATCCATTCCGTCGACACATCCTCTTGTACTGGTTCCGGGAGGTCTGCCAAAACAAGCAGGGTAACCGCACATATCGAGTGGCTCGGACTCGCGCGTCACAGCGGGAGCTAGCCCGGAATCGTGGAGAACGCTATTTGCCTCCTGGGGCTGATCTTGTGCTTCACGCGACTTGGCTTCGTCGTTTCAGCGCTTCGCCCTTCCCTGTTGGCGCGCGGCTATGGTGTAAGGCCCGTGATGGATTGTGGTGGACCGGACGTATTGGTGCTCATCAAGACGGCTCGTACATCGTTCGATTCTTGGATGACTCGGGCCCAAGCGTTCTGCCCCTGCCTGCGTACTTCTACTCCACCGCCTTGGACGCCGTCTGTGGATCATGGTGTTTAGAGAAACATCGTTCGGGGCCTCTGGGCGACACCCGTGGTCGCACTCGGCTCCTGACTGACTCTTTACCGTCGGCTGTCCCAACATTTCTTCTTGTGGCGTCGTTTTTTTCGTTGCAAACGGCCTATTTTGGTCTTTTGTGCCATCCTTTTCGCCGGCGTTTGGATATTTTTTTCTTTTCACCTCCCGTTTTTGTTTTGTTTTGTTTTTTCTGTCTTGTCTCTTTTCTTTTGTTGGCTTATGTTTTTGTTTTGGACGCTGGGGCAACGCCCCCTCAAGACACGCAGTGTCGAGTGATCCTTCTTTCTTGTTGCTTGCATTCGTCTGAATCAGTGAACTGCCGCGACCCGGATGTACGCTCTCTCTCGCCTTTCCTTATATATTGTTGTTGTTGGTCTTTGGTTCTCTCGACGGGCTCCCTCCGAAGTTTCCTCAGTGTTGTTTGCCTCTGAACACTTGGAAAAAGCGTTCCCCAAGTTTCGTCGGTGTTGTCTGCTTCTGAACACTTGGAAAAAGAGTCCCCCAAGTTTCGTCGGTGCCTCTTGCCTCGGGACACTTGGACACCAAGTTCCCCGCGTTTCCTCGTTCGCCTGTTCGCCAACTAATGTTTGTCTTGTTTTTATTTTTTTTAGCTCCATCGTGCCGCAGAAGTATCGCATACGCTTGTTGCTTCGGGATTCCATCCCGTTGCGTCGCCTTCTCCCGTGGATTTTCGTCGTCACCCACACTTCGTTCTGCTTCGTCTCTATCATCGCCACCTTCGGGCGACGCCTTCATCACCGTCGCACCCCTGAGTCGTCGTCTTGTTGTGTGTATCTCTACGACTTTTCTGTGTTTTTTGTCTTTGTGTGATACGTATCGCCAACGAGCCATGGCGCAGTTCGTCAGACCGTCTCTCTTGCAATAATTGTTTGTGCTTTGAGTCTTTGGTCCTCATTAGGTCTTGCCCTTGCCGTCTCCTTATACGAGTTGGACACCCTGGCACGCTGGCATTCGCTCTCCGTGCCTTTGCCTGTCGTTCTTAACTCCTGCCCTTTGTTGATGTTATCCAAGATTGAGTTGAGTTTTCCGTTTGCGTCGCGTCCAGTATCAATGGCCGTATTCGGTCGGAAATTTGTTTGGGTTTTGAGTTTCGTCGCCGTATTTTGGACTCTCTCGGGTAGTCACCCTCATTCCTCCAGTTGTGATACGCGCGGGTGCGCGTAAACGAGTGGTGTGTGGCGTTTGGACATTGATTTTGTTTCCTCTGTCGTCGTCTGTTCAGAATAGCGTGCTCTGCAGCAATATGGTTCGTCGTAGCGTTATCCCTCCACGCGTTGTCATTGAGATGTCGATGTTCCGTCTTGTGACCATTCGCATTCTTCGTCTCAATGATGGTGTGGGGAGTTGATTCGGGATTCTTCTACCTACTTCTACAACTCACCCTCCTTTTGGGTTTTTTGTGAAGAGTCATATCTTCGATTCATGATCATTAATCATCAGGTAAATCTTACTGTAGCTGTTAAGATTTGAGCATTGATTTGAGTATAGAATCTGTATATATGGTATTCAGGGTGGGCTAGTGTTAAGGAATGTGGCTGCCAGCATGAATAGGGTACATCTTATTGTTGATAGGATGTGGGTCGATCAGGAGGTATACCCTTCTGACCCCTACCCCCTTAGAGTTGTCTACTCTGTGTGCCCCCTGAGATGAAGCTGGATCCCCACTTCATCTCAGACCCTTGCTGATCGTCTCTCAGCAATAACAAGGAACTTGCCCATCTCAACGTGGTCGTGGACAAGTGTGTCAACAACAGAACCTTCATCTATCTCTAGGAGCAAGCTACCTCCCACGGCTTCACCTCCTTTAAACCTTGAGTACAAGGTCGTATGCACAAGTGTCGGAATTGTGGTAGTGGACTACTGTATCATGCTTGACGTTTGGGTTGAAGTGTGAACGATTGCCTGCATCAGCCGAAACTACTGGTCTTCGCGGTGACGGCTTTTTCGCAAATGTTCTTGTGCGCTTTCCTGCCACCGCTTCGGGGGGAGAGTGTATGCTACTACTGCAGACATTGTCCCGGTATCAGGGCCAAGCAAAATTGCAAACTTCGTACTGAAACAAAACCTGGAAGTCAATTCGTTTTTAGGGAGCCCCAGGCAGACAACAACACACCTCCATCTGTCAGGACCATATCCAAGTGGGACTCGTCACACATCGGTCGGTAGTCAACGTCTCCGTCATGGGCGAAACGTTTAAGCCGTACGTGCAAACGAAAACCTGGAGCTTGCTCCATGTCTAGGGGGAAACATTTCCTGTTCGCAGAAGAAGCCCTGTGGCGGTGGGTAAGGTAGGGACAACTACCGAGGTGGGGAGAGAACCTCTGAGGGAAAACGAGGTACGGGAATCACCTGTTCCAAGTCTGTCGTTCGAACCGTGCCACAAGGACTTCCTGCACATCGTTTACCGTGAAAATTCAAGAATTTCTCGGAAATCTCGGTATTTTCACCGCCTGGAGGCATGCTAGTCAGCAGCAGCATCGAAACGGTCTGTCCAATCCAAGCTGCACGGCACGGCATAGTCCGTAGTTCAACGACCGCGATGTCCTGGCGGTCGATGTTACCATCAGGATTCTATCGGACGCTCAATCCACTCGTGTAAAGGGCTTTTGGAGGCCAGCTTCCCCCTATGACACTTCCGCCGTTCACAAGTGTGCAAGATTCTACGAGATGCCGACTCCTAGTACACGCACCTGCCTTTGTCTTCGTAACCAAGCACATTCCATCTTCGACATAGACGTCTTGGGCAGCGGGTCTGGGAGCGGGGACAACCATCAACCGCCAGTTCGGCCGGAAGAACCATCCCTGCAAGAACTCAGGCATGTAGAATATCATCCTCGAACAGGTCCCTCGGCTTTGCCATATGTGTGGGCTAGATCACCCGTTCATTGAAACCATACGGATTCCCTCATACGGATTCCCTCTGCCGGCAGCTCCCTGTTCCTCAGCACGGAAGACTTTCCCTTTCCCATTCCTCACAAGGGTTCCCCGTTGTTCATACCTCTCGAAGTGTATGGCAGACAGTCTTAAGAACGAATTCAAAGCCCCCCTTTCTTTCACGCATGATGACTCCCAGGACTCACTGCCCGTAAAAAATCAATACCTTGGCCAACCCTTCCAAAATACCATGAAATATTATCGAAATGATTCCACGAAGGTCCCGAAAAGTATGCATCACATGTACATTCCAAACATGCCCCTATCGTCCAAGTACTCACGGGTTCGGTCCACTAAGAGGCTGCCAAAATTCCAGATTGACGGTTCATTCACTATTTACACAATGTGTGGTAGGCGGCCAAAACTTAACGCATGCCGAGATCAAATAATAACCATTGCCGCACAATAAACCAGAAAAAAGCATAGGCAAGCAGCACACGTATCCAAATGCGGTAGGACTGTGGTAAGAGAACCACAAGGTTTTCGTGTGATTGAGAGCAAAGTTTCTGATTGAGAGCGAGATTGCGCGATGCGCTGTAGCTGGACTACCGCTGAGAGGTGGAGCTTGCTGCGTGACTTGAATTGAAGGCCTAGCCCGTAGCTACAAGCCGATACCCTGGTCATCCTGTGGGCGTCTCTCGTTGTGGAGCTACAGCGGGGAGCAGAATCTACAGCAGAGCTCACCGCCCGCGATCGAATCGCCCTGAAACAGTTTGAGGCAGGAATAGCCAATCTGGGGAAATCCAGCAACTTGTCTAGCTCCTAGCTGCAGCATCCGATCGCGATGACACGCATATGCTCGTGACGCTGCTGATGAGGCCTTCAATTTGCGCCGCTTCTTGGAAGAGCCCGCCCCCTACTTCCCAAGAAATGGCAAGAGGCGTCTGGACCCGAAATTTCATTTTTTTTGGCTCCCGCTCTCAATCGTATACTCCGCTCTCAATCAGGCGAAAACCCTGTTGTAACCCCGTTGAGACCTCCCCAACTCTTTGGATGACCTCGACTCACCTCTCAAGAGCCTGAAAAAGCATGGTATCAAACGAGGGTGGGGAAACCATTGGAAACCTTGACATCGAAAGCAACTGCTGTCTTCTTCCGAATCTTCTCTGGTTCGAGCACTCGACCCATCGGAGCTGGGAAAGGAGCTCATTGGTGGGTGTAGTCACATAAGGGTTAAGAAACTGAGTCTGAAGAAGCTAGACAGCCGAACCTTGTAGCAAACCAGTAGCAAACTTGTGAACGAAAACAACTGCAGCCATCTTGAGAATCTACTTGTTGTGCGAGCGCTCGACTCACCCCTCAAGAATGTAGACGAACTAGATAACAGATATTCATGGGAAAGCAACTGGAAATTTTGCACACGAAACCATCTGCCGCCGTCCAATGACCATTCGCTAGCTTGGGCGCTAGACTCATGACCCAATAGTCTGCAGAAGCCCGACAAGAGAAGTTTGGGTCCAAACCATTAGCAAACTTGCACACGAAACCACCTGACGCCGTCTTTCGCTCCAACTGCGGTTTGAGGGTCCGACCTCGCCTCCGAAGAGTCTGGAAAACGTGACAACAGACATTCGTGGCAAACCATTACTGTAGCACACTTGCACATGAAAGTAACCGGCGCCGTCTTTCGAACCTACTCTTGTTAAGGCGCTCGATTCACCTTTAATGAGTCTGCAGAAGCTTGACAAGAGAAACTTCGAGCAACCCCGTAGCAAACTTGCTCACGAAACCGACTGCCACCATCGTTCGAACGTACTCTTGTCTGAGCGCCCGAACCACCTTTCCAGACTGTAAGTAAACTTGAAGAATCCAAACCAATGGTAAACGTGCACACGCAAGCGCCTACCACCGATTTTCGAACCTCATCTTGTTTGAGCGCTCGACTGACCTTTGTCGAGTCTGAAGAAGCTTGGCAAGAGACGTTTGGGGTAAAAGCCGTAGCAAAGGTGCACGCAAAGACAACTGATCAGATTTCGGACCTACGTTTGTTTTTGAGCACTGGCCTCACATTTCAAGAGTCTGAAGAGGCAGGGAAGATATATTTTGTGACTATCCAGTAGCTAACGTGCACACGGAACCAACTGCCGCCGTCTTTCAAACCTACTCTTGTTTGGGCTCTCGACTCACCCTATACCAGTCTGCAGAGGCTTGACAAGAGGAATTTTCGGCAAAGCAGTAGTAAACTTGCACATGAACCAACTGCCGACATCTTTGAAATGTTCTTTTGTTTGAGCACGCGTTTCATCTCGGAAGAGTCGGGCGGAGCTTGACCACAGATTGGGTAAACCAATAGCAAGCGTACACACGACGTCAGCTGCTATCGCCTTGCGAATGTACTTTTGCTTGAGCGCTCGACTCACCTCGCAAGAGTCTGCAGAAGCTCGACAAAAAGACGGGGGTGGCGGCTTTTGTAACCATACAATTGAAACCAACTGCGTCTTTCGAATCTACATTGAACGGCTACATTTGATTTGTAAGACATTCGAAGTCGACATCCGCAGCAGAACCACCACAATGTTACGTGCTCGACAAAGTCGCCTCTTCGGCCTCCAAAGAGCAGTCTCGCGCTGGGGTGTGCAATGCTCGAGATGGTCTTGATTCCACTACGTATCGGCAAAAATAGTAATCGATTCGAGCGTTGTACCTGGAATACCTCTGGTTCCCCACCACATACGTTTGGGCCTTGGCTTGCCCTTATGGAACGTCTCACGTCTACTTTGGTAGACAACTTTTGTACGGTATGACAGCGAACCACTAATTTTCTCCCTGGAAAGCACCTACTGTCATTGCGTGCGTTTCCGTGGGGCTTCGTTGCTTGACGTTCACGTAGCAGCCACATTTCTTCGACAATGCTTGAGTTGGACTTTCGGCTGAGGCATGTTCTGCTTCCCCTAAGAAATTGAGGTGTTGCAATCCGAGTTTCAATCTAGGCTGACGAATAGAAAAAGCTGCAGATGTTGACGCATCTGAGTGTTGGGTCCCACCTTTCTCCGAACAAGTTTGAAACATGTCAACGAATAAAAAAAACGTTGCGGCGACTCCCTGCACAACTTCGAACAACCGCCCACGAAAACGGTTGCTCTATCGAAAACTTAGTCCATGTGTTCAGCACGATAATTTTACACACTATTTTCCCTCACTCAGGAAGTCTTCCTGAAGCACTCACTTGTAGATTTCGTCGAGACCTATCCGGTAAAGGTTTTTCATCGGATGTTGCTGAACTTGTTCAGCTCTAACGTGATGCACACCTACCACAGCAGGAACTGCATTACAAACCGAAATGGTGTTGGATATCGGGGGATCCACAATCGTGAATTATTACGCTAATTTTGATTCTCGTGTTGCGCCTGTTTGGCCCGGAGCAGGGGGTTAACCCTAGGTCAACTGCAGTCGTGCCGTCCGGCCGGTCGCTATAGATCACCAATCGTAGCCGGCAGATTCAGCCAAGCATTATCCGTACACCGGGCCCTCCCTCTCTCGCCCGCTGTTCATCTCTTTATCGACGTATCTGTGTGCCGCCACAAAATTGTGTGACCTCCTCGGCCTTGATCAACATTTTACCTCCTCCCCCTTCCCCCCCAATCTAGACTTACGTGGGTTGGCGCTTTTTGCAAAGCGCTGTAAAACACGCCGCCCCAAATATAGCCCCCATAGTATGCGCTACCAAAGACGCGTGACGCATGGATGCGTGGAGTGACGACTGCTTACGGAAACCTCACAGGTTGAGTGATGTAGGAGATTGCCGGACACATAGAAGTGTTGAGTGATTATTGCTGCATAATGAAACCCCACAGAAAGGGGAAGTTTGAGATTGCCAGACACATAGACGGGTTGCGTGGGGATAGCTGCTGGAACCCCACGGGTTGAGTGATGTTGGAGTGCCGGACACATAGACGCGTTGAATGAGGATAGACACATATTGAACCTCACAGGTTGTTTGTATTGGAGATTGCGAGACACCTAGACGTTCTGAGTGAGGATAGCTGTATACTGAAAATCATAAAAAAAAAACTGAAGTCCCCCATTGGGCGGTGGAGGACTTGGATCTAAGACACCCCAAAACTCTCCGGCGTGAGATCCAAAATGGATCGAACGGTGGAGGGAGGGGGGTGTTCGTTGCTTGAAGTGGATCGATAAAACATAGAGCCATCAAAGCAAAGCTTATTACTCACGTCGAGCAAGCTGAACGACCGGACCAACCACGCAAAAACTGCGGAGCTAGATGTGCGGCACGCACAATGCATTGTTTTCGATTGGAGAGAGGCGAGTATAAAGCAGTAAGGAATTGTTGGCCAAACTTTCGGCAGATAGGTCTACTCGGGAGCGTAAGTGGGGTAGCAACCCATGGTGGAGCGTACATGAGAAGCTGGACGTTGGTGTACGCCCCATCCCGGCGTGTGAGTAGGATCTTAGGCTATGCAAGTCGTCCCTGAACTTATTGTGGTGAAAATGACCTCCCAGGAGGAAAGTAGCCTGTACCGCGGGACTTCGGAGATGAAAAATTGGATGGTCGGGGGACGTCTGGGTGTTAACTAAGCAGAGCGCCCGGCACAAGACTGGGGTACTTGTGTCAGGAGGTGTGAACTTGGATCTAGACTACGAGCCTATGTTGGAGGCGCTATTTAGCGTCGGTGAGCCGGCAAAAGAACTGAAAG
>CACKRE030005094.1:105860-117980 GCA_902602495.3 Ectocarpus sp. CCAP 1310/34
GCTCAAAGAGCGGCTCCCACAGCAAGGAGGGGCCCCGTGAATCATCGCGGTGCCCCCTATCAAACGGTTATCTTACCAGTCTGCGTGACACAAAATCATCCAGCACATGTATCCAACAGCAATGTTCGCAGACTCACGAACACCCCCTACAACCTATCCCTACCTTATGGATGCCCACAACCCACACACAACCTGCCCTCTGGCCACCCGTGTAGCCCCTGCTTTAACAGCTGATCCTGGCCCCATCCTGGTCAGTCCTCTACCTTCCCTTGGCAACAGCTACTGCTGTTCCACAGAGTTTATAGCAAGTGAGTGACGTCTTCTCGCGTCTCCCAGATTGCACCGCGCGTGCATATCCTTTACACTTGGTGTTGTCGGCATAAACGTACAGCGTGCTTTCTGGGGTTTGTGTTTGGGCGACTCGAGCCTGCTGCTGCACGCAGCTTTCTGCGCTTTCGTCTCCACACATCTTAGCTTTGCCTCGCTGATCGGTATGTCTCGACTTAGCGTCGGCTCCTCGGACTCGACTTCGGCCAGTCCAGAGCTCTCAGAGTGTTCTCGCTCGCTGGTGTCTACACACAGTAGTGCTTCGGCTTTCAGGCCGACAGCCGACGATTCCCAATCGTCGTTGTTGCCGTTTTTTCATGGCGCGAGTGCTGCTGGCCCCATCGTAGAAGCCACCCGTTTGTCAGAGCTTCGCGCTCAACGCCGATGGGAGGAGTTCCCCATCACCGCTTCTACTGACGCTAACCCCGTGCGTGCTGTACTCAAATTGCCTGCACCCACAGCAGAAGCTTCGGTTTCCACCTCTGTCCTTTCGAGTACCCAGCCTTCTGTTTTGCAGCCGCTGGTGGTGGGTCCCAAGTTTTCCCGCCGGAACCACATGTTGCTGATTCCACTTTTTCCCTCACCTCCACCGCCGTTGAGCCTTATTCTGCTGTTCGGGCAGACATTGGCTTTGACAATACTGGCTCTGTAGTGCNGCGCTCAACGCCGATGGGAGGAGTTCCCCATCACCGCTTCTACTGACGCTAACCCCGTGCGTGCTGTACTCAAATTGCCTGCACCCACAGCAGAAGCTTCGGTTTCCACCTCTGTCCTTTCGAGTACCCAGCCTTCTGTTTTGCAGCCGCTGGTGGTGGGTCCCAAGTTTTCCCGCCGGAACCACATGTTGCTGATTCCACTTTTTCCCTCACCTCCACCGCCGTTGAGCCTTATTCTGCTGTTCGGGCAGACATTGGCTTTGACAATACTGGCTCTGTAGTGCCACGCTTGCCTCATGGCTCTGTTGTTGGCCGCACACTGCATTTCAATTAAACTGTGCCGGCCATTCCTCCTTGTTCGTCGCGTAGCAGTCGCACACAAGCCGCCGCTCGTGCCCAACGGCTTCATGACCGTCGTGCATCTGTTTCGGTGGCATGAGTGCCTTTGGATTTGGCTGCTTCACATACATCGGTCCCGGTGGTTTCGACTGTCTTTGCGGTTCCAACCGCTTCCAATGCAACCGTCTCAGAAGTTTCGACTGCCCCCGTTGCAACTGCTCCTGTCGTTTCGACTGCCGTGGCTGCTTCCCTTGGTCGTGATGCACCTCGTTCTTTAGTTTCGACTACATCAACTGCATTTTGTTGCTGCCTTGCAATTTCTACGCTCCCGACCATGATGGATGTATACGCCCTCTTCCCCCCTGTAGCACTCGAGTGGCTGACCCTCTCATGACCTCGGCCCGCCCGTCTGAGCTTCGTGCTGCATGCCGGCGAGAGAGGTTCGCCTCAGCGCGTCTCTGCTCGATTCTACCTTGTTAGATATACTCGCAGCAGTATATGGTCGTGAGGACCCCAGGGGGACAAGTGTTGGGAATTTCGTGTGTTGAAGGGTACCGCCGGCGCAGTCACGGGGANATGTATACGCCCTCTTCCCCCCTGTAGCACTCGAGTGGCTGACCCTCTCATGACCTCGGCCCGCCCGTCTGAGCTTCGTGCTGCATGCCGGCGAGAGAGGTTCGCCTCAGCGCGTCTCTGCTCGATTCTACCTTGTTAGATATACTCGCAGCAGTATATGGTCGTGAGGACCCCAGGGGGACAAGTGTTGGGAATTTCGTGTGTTGAAGGGTACCGCCGGCGCAGTCACGGGGACCCTTTGGGCGTGGTCGGTGCGATGATGAGGAAGGCTTGCGTGCGTGCTGCACACTTCCTCTTGTTCTTCTTCTTCCCTCTCTCTCCACCACCACCACCACCGTCTCTCTCCAATCGAGTTTCCCTCTCCCACTCTCTCTCCAACTCTCTCTCAACCTCTCTCTCTCGGCCTAACACGGCCGACTACCCAGTGCCCCAAAGTAACGTCCAGAACGTGCTTGCTGCACCCCGCGTAGTTTACCTTTCATACCTTGTAGAAATGTGTCGTGTCGAGGTGCCCTGTACCCAAGGGTCGTCTGCAGACGGTTAAGCCTTTGTGCAGTTCCAGACAGAAGTCTGTGTGATGTGCAGACCGAAGTCTGTGTAGACCGAAGTCTGTTGAGACAGTGACCGAAGTCGATGTTGTTGCTGAGTGCCGCTTGTGGGACTTATACTTTCTTCTTTAGTCAGCTGACTTGCAGAGGTGAGATGTCGAGCGATAGTTGGGAGTGAGCCCGGTGGGGCTCGCAACACCTCGTGATCTCCCTACAACTCATTCTCATATCATCAACGAGCTCCTCGCTAGAACTCGTCGCTATATGTTACGTTCTACCAAACGTCACTCATTATACCGCANATACTTTCTTCTTTAGTCAGCTGACTTGCAGAGGTGAGATGTCGAGCGATAGTTGGGAGTGAGCCCGGTGGGGCTCGCAACACCTCGTGATCTCCCTACAACTCATTCTCATATCATCAACGAGCTCCTCGCTAGAACTCGTCGCTATATGTTACGTTCTACCAAACGTCACTCATTATACCGCATCTACGTACCATTGCGTACAACAGCAATCATACAGCTGCATCTATGCTACTACACACATCCTGCAGCAGTAAATGCGCTGTATTTCAACACGCCTCCATGATGGACGCAATGTCACGTATGCTTCAACAACCTCATCGTTGTTCTAAATCTACTGCACAAATCCTGCCAATTTTCATGTACATAGTCCTAATGTCCAGCATTATGCACGCCCCCATAAATTGTATAACGCTACGCGTGTTACTCATGCTTCAACAACTGCCTGTTCAGTTGTGTTCCTGCTCAATAAAATCTTCCATAGTTTCTAAATTGCTCCAAAATCCTTCATTCTTGACATGACACGTCTAGTCATGCTGTCCTTAAAAGAACTACTATACTGCTGTTCTTTAATACTCTAATTACTGAATGTTGTAACATCCCTAATTTATCCTCCACGATGTGTTCACAGCTCTCTACAGTTGTTTCTGTCGCTTTCTTTTCTACAATTTCCACACAATCATCTATACCCTTACGTCCAAGTTCTATTTCTTCGTTACTCGCCCAATCGATTTCTGATTTTAGGCTTCTCTCAGTCCATTCATTCATGGTCTCATTCTTGTAAATAATCTGATCCTTCGTTCCTTGCACGGGTCAACAATCCATCATGGAAATGCCTGCTCATGGCATAGCTAGGTACAATTCCATTCGTCGCTATCATGCGCTGGTTCCACATTCCTTGAAGGGTATAAAACCTCGCAGTACAGAACAGTACTGTCTTAGTGCTCCGTGTTGGCAAATAGTGTACCAGCGCAGAAAAATCAGTTTCCATTGAAATACACAACTCCTCTATGTACAAGTTCCCTTGCCTGTTGTTTCAAACTCATCAAATGTTTTCATAAATTCACTGCCTAGATATTCATCAAGCTGTGCAAGCTTGAGTCTCTCAGTCATAAGAATAAACCCATCAGATTCTTCGTCCTTGTTGTTTTCCTCCTCGTGCTGTTGCTGTTGTCTGATGTGAAGTTCTTTATCGCTTGAAATAAATCCAGACCCATCCTCTGATGATGTCATCGTCCAGGTTGTTGCTTGTCGTTCTTGGTAGTGATCGGTGTAGCCGTCTTTTTTGTTGGTAGTCGTAGTTGTTGTCCTTGTCGTGGTGGTTGATCGGTGGTGTGATTGATATAGTCGTCGCACCAGCCTTCTCGTATTGTCCATTTACATCTGAAACAGTCGTCTCCTATTTCGTATATCTTCCTGATTCTTGAACCAATGTCCGAAGTTTGATGAATTGGACACGTTCCAGATGCTTGGTCAATCTATGTCCGCAAGCTGCTCCTCACTCCTCACGAACTTCAGCATAATATTTCCCTTGTTGAAATTCTGGCGAAGTAGCCAGTATCTCGTGCTGATGAGCTTGCTGCGGCCTCGAAAAATAGAGTTTCCTGCTGTGCTCATAGCTCCCGTAGAATCCGAATGAATCGGAATATTTCTGCACGGAAATCCAATCTCCGATAGTACACCTTGCAGATAGATGGCTTCCCTAGCTGCTGTAGCCATCGCAATGATCTCCACATGTACGCTTGATTGAGCTGTTAGCTTCTCCAGAGTAAATGCTGCGCTGATGACGCCTCCCGCCAGTATGAAGATGTATCCAGTAAAGAACGCTTCTGAAGTCTCTCGCTCGATCCAGCGAAGCTCACGCCACAGTATAGCACTTCAGGTCCCATTGTCCTCTCCTGAACTTCAGTGGCATATCCGGNAAATCCAATCTCCGATAGTACACCTTGCAGATAGATGGCTTCCCTAGCTGCTGTAGCCATCGCAATGATCTCCACATGTACGCTTGATTGAGCTGTTAGCTTCTCCAGAGTAAATGCTGCGCTGATGACGCCTCCCGCCAGTATGAAGATGTATCCAGTAAAGAACGCTTCTGAAGTCTCTCGCTCGATCCAGCGAAGCTCACGCCACAGTATAGCACTTCAGGTCCCATTGTCCTCTCCTGAACTTCAGTGGCATATCCGGGCATCCTCGAAGGTATCTCAGCACTCTCTTTGCTCCGACCATATGTTGATTAGNTTTGATTGGTAGACTTGTTCATCCCTCTGCACAGGATCATCATGGCATATCCAATCTCCCATCTCGTTGTGTTAGTCAGGGAGAGTAGACTTACGACAATTCCTTGGTAGAGTTTCTTGTCCTCCTCGCTCAAGTAGATAGCATTCTCCGGCTCTTGTTCAATTTCCGGTCCGCTCCCTGAAGTTGCTGCTGGTTTGCAATCCACCATCTGGTACTTGTCCAGAATATTCATCACGCATTTGTGTCGGCTCACAGTGATTTCTCCGTCACGTTGAGAAATCTCCATCCCTAGTGGTAGATCCGCCGGTCCTCCATCGGTCACCTTGAACTTGTTCGATAATTGCTTCTTCAAGTCTTGTACAACACTTGGTGTCCTTCCGGCTAATGTGCAGTCGTCCCTTCTCGCGATAAAAATACCTCAGGCATGAACCGCAGGAGGGTGTCCAATCCCCCCCTCCTATTTGACACCGGTTGGGTCGTCTAGCTAGTTGAAGTGGAGGATAGGGGCCAGAGGGGCAGACGACAGAGTCCAATGATGGGAGAAAAACAAACAACAAAAAATAAAACTCACAGAATCGCATATAGTCTATAGGTCGGTCCAGCTCCGTACACATATACGCACGGGTCACTCAGTAGCTAGAAGAGCAGTAAACCGATTTCTTCAATCCTTTTAGCAAATGCGTTGCCGAAGTTCCGAGGGCTTTGCTTCAGTCCGTATGAGCTTTTCTTGAGCTCCATCACCAGTGGTAGTCCCGTAACTTCATCCGTTATTTCGTATCTTTTGGCTTGACGAACGTACACTTCTCCTTCCACGTTGCTTTGAAGAAATGCAGTTACCACTTTCATGGTTTCCACAACGTATCCTCTTTCCGCTGCAATTGCCATCAATACTAACTGCGAACTGAATCGACGCACAGGTGCATAAGTTCCTCCACAGTCGATGCCATGTCGTTGTCCCCAGCCTTGTGCGATGAGTCTTGCCTGCATTACTCCAGTTGCTTTCATCTTGTACAACCATCTTGATCCTATGGGGTTAGCTCCAGGGGGTAGACTCTGAATTGGTACTAGATCCGCCACATCATGATCTTTTGGGCCCCTCATTTCCTTGTCCATAGCTGCTTTCCATTGATCGGCGTCCATAGACCTCATGGCTTCTCGATAATATGTAGTTGGTATAGGTTTAGTCTAGATGCTGGCGGCCGGACAGGTTCTCCAGCTGATGGCGTCTTGATCCTCATGTCTTGGTCTTGATTCTGATGATCTTGATTCACAAAGGTAGCCAGTCTGTTCCAAGGCGATAACCTCCGTAGCTCGGCTTGTTGTCTTTTTATTTTTTTCTTGACACAACGAGTCCATCTCCATCATAGAAAAGAGTCATAGACAGATTAAAAATGGAATCATAGCGTCAGAGAAAACTTCCTGTATGTCTACGATTTCCCAGACAGCATATTATAGGGACATCTCCCCTGCGGGTAACAGGCTCAACAAATCAGTTTGGTAGCTGTCTTGTGTGTCTCATATATGTTATCTTGGGAAGGTGCAGACGAGAGGTGTTGGGTACTGTTGGTTAGTCGGGCGTTTTGTGTGTGGCACCCTGTTAGTTGTAGGACATACAGTATCCATCAGTTTACATACGTATTTTCAGTTTGGTATGCATATGTGTGGAGTATGTGCGGCTGATGTGCGGGCACACGGGAGTGGTGTCACCGTATATAACAAAAAAAAAAAAAACGTGACACAATATGACACAACGAGTCCATCTCTATCATAGAAAAGAGTCAGAGACAGATTAACAATGGAATAATAGCGTCAGAGAAAACTACCTGTATGTCTACGATTTCCTAGACAGCCTATAGGGACAACTCCCCTGCTTTTCCTAGACTGCCCCTGTTGTCTTTTGTTTTTTATCTCGAGTTGATGATCCATGCTCCTTCCAGCACTTCGCAGATTCATGCGGGTTGTTTCGTGTTCTCCTTCCTGTTCCTGTTCTTGTTCTTGTTCTTGTTCTTGTTCTTGTTCGAAATCCTCATGTTGCGAATATCCATTTCCCCCTCGTTTCCCGGTATGTATACGACATCCGAGGAAANTTTTCCTAGACTGCCCCTGTTGTCTTTTGTTTTTTATCTCGAGTTGATGATCCATGCTCCTTCCAGCACTTCGCAGATTCATGCGGGTTGTTTCGTGTTCTCCTTCCTGTTCCTGTTCTTGTTCTTGTTCTTGTTCTTGTTCTTGTTCGAAATCCTCATGTTGCGAATATCCATTTCCCCCTCGTTTCCCGGTATGTATACGACATCCGAGGAAACAGATAATTCGTTTTCCGCGTCGTTGCGCAATTCCGCCCGTGTTGGAATAGCCGGCGGCATGGCCGCATCCATTGGTTCGATGAACGTAACATTCCGGCTCTGCACTATCCGCTTTGTGTGCGGATTGAACACCCGATACGCTCGGCTGTCGGGGCTATACCCTATCAGGATCCCCGGTCAAGCACGATTCGCGAGCTTGGACTTGTACGTCTCCAGGTGCACAAATGCCGTTGAGCCGATGACCCGCAGATGTCGTAGCGAAGCTTGCTTCCCAAACATCCGGTAGTAGGGCGTCTCATGGTTGAGATGCACATGCGGTAGTCGATTCGTGAAGTGTACCGTCATGCAACATAGCTCGCCCCATAAAAACTCCGGCAGTTTTCCTCCGTGCATCAAACATCTAACGATGTTCATGATGAGCGTTCGTCCAGCACGTTCACTGATGCCATTTGTTGGCCTTGCAGAAGTCCCTGTAGTACTCTGCTGTGTATTCGCCTCCCTTATCGCTGCGAAGTCGCTCCAACCGAAAACCATTCGGTATGACGATGTCGTGGATAAATCTATCCAGTGTGTTGATAGCCTCGTCTTTGGACCGTGTCAAATACACAATATTCATCCTTGAATACTCGTCAGTGAATTTACTAACATAAATGTATCCGCCCTTTGCAGGTGGCGAAGTTGGCCCCAGTAGATCCGTATAAACCCGCTGACACGGCTGAACAGCAATATGCTGTGCCGTTTTGGGATGTTTCTTCTGCGTGTTCTGAATTTTGCACGTCTCGCACGGTTCCGTTTTGTCCGTAAGCTTTACTCCAGTTTCTTCGATACGCGCAGCTGCCTCGATCATGTTCTCGTGGCAATGTCCCAAACGCCGGTGCCAAAGGTTGTAGGGCTCCGCGCGTGCAGCAGCCACACATGCTTTATCTCAAGTATTTTTGGCCTACTCGTTGATCGGGGTGCTGGTATCGCGATGACTCGTGTCAAGTCGCGTATCCAGAAAGTATAAAGTCTCCACTTCTCGTAACACTAGGGCGATTCTTGATCCATCTCCTGAAGTGGTCGGTAACTGGATTCGCGGCTGATCCGACATGATCGTGTTCGCACCATTCTTCTGAGCTGTTCCAGTAGAGAACAGGTGCCGTCCTAATCCTGGAACCTCAGTGCACTTGAACCGCACTCTCCTGTCGTTTCCATCTTCATCCTTGGCGAATACGCTGATGATGCCTGTGCTGATCCCTTCAAGCTCAACTCCTCCAGCACCAATAATCTTCATGGGTGTGAAGATGTACTCGAAGTCTTCGAATATGTAGTCCACATCAGGTATCAAATCGCCGTCCGGGTAGTGGCCCGATGCTCCACTTTACACCAGTAAATTAAATTCTCCTTCATGATATTCCTTATAGACTAAGCAGCTTGTTGTGCTAGCATCTCCATGCGAGAAACGCATGGGTATCCAAGGTTCCGATCGAAACCTTCAACCGCTGTCTCTTCAGTAGGTTGTGAAGTAGTGCGGACACTCCTGTTGGGCGTAGACCCACTCGTGACCTCTTGAGCGGTGGTAGCTCTGCTGACAGTCCGATGGTCATTGTTGTACAGTCTTGGATTGAAGATGTAAGTAGCGCCCCTGTCTTGGACATGTTGACGAACATTGTTGGCCTGTCTTGTTACTTGTGATCCATCTATGATCGGTCCGCCGCGTCCTGTCGCTGTAGTTCGTGTACCATGACTCTCTTGTTGTTGAGCACGACATTCCGAATCGTCGTGTAGATGAGTGTTGTGTAACGAACACCATTTTCGCTGCCGTTGTTGTCTCTGACGGCGGTCTTGTGGCGTAGAACGGTTTCTACCTTGTCGTTCAGGTCGTCTGGATCTTGACTGTTGCTGATATCCGTTGTTCGATGCTCTGAACCCACTGTTGTTCCGTGACCGTGACTGGAAAGTAGATCCATTTCTCCTGATTCCACTGCTGCTGTAGTTCCTATTGTAGTTCCTTGCAGGAGTTCGAACACTCCCTGAATGCAGCTCTGGGTAGTTCCGTTTAATATGTCCGAAACGGTGGCAGTGGTAACACTCGACGGCATCGGTGTTGTAGGAGGAGTCGAAAAGTAAGTCCTCCATCTCGGCGCCTTGATTGATGCCGTTCTTCCGTAATTGCAATATCCGGTGCCTCGTGCAGAGCTCCTCCTATTCTGGAATGTCGTGATGGTGCCATCCTTGCGATTTCTGTTGTACCACATGTTCCGTGCCGTTTGAGCGATGTCTTCCAGATCATTGTACTGATGCCTCGAGCTGGCATGGTATCTGATCAGTTGATACTCTTGTGGCAGTCCTTGCAACACGATATCTCCAAGCTTCTCATTCGTGACAGTTCCTCCAATAAAACGAAGTTGCTCCGCAAGATGCCAAACATGAGTGATGAAAGTATCCGGATCCGTTCCAGGTCGCATGGTCGCTGATTCCCATCCTAAAAGTTCAAAAAATCAATGTCAATGTGCAACAGTAGTCGCATCTCCTCCCATGCTCTTGCAACAAAATATACCATAAAACCAGAAACACTAGTTGTTCCTACCAGAATTTTCATCGGTCTCCATTGTATCCAGAATCTCCAAAGATCAAAACATTCACAAAAACTATTAAATCAGAAACACTACTGATTGGAATCCGCATTGGTTGCAAAATTAAGCCAGGAACACCACCAAGAATTTCTATCGGTCGCTCATGAATTTTCCAAATTCCCAGTATCAAATCATCCAACACTCAATCAAATCATGGAAACAACCGCAATGGGTCATGTCAGAAACAAATGAAAACAAACACAAACGCATACACATACAACCCCGTCCGGGACAAGTCACTTTCCGAGGATATATCACATCCACAAGCAGCAGAAAACTAGAATGAATCCATGCTTGCACAAAATGCTCGACTCCATGCCTCATCCTATTATTCCTCGAACACAAACCTCCGTTCAGTTTCCAACGAAACAATTCATTTCTTCCTGCATACCCTACCCACTAATGTCTGGTTATGGCCCCCCTTCTCCGAACACCAGACGTCAAGGGATCAACCTTCATCGTGACAAACGCATCCTGTGATATTTGGGTGCTGAGAACAACAACAACACTAAAAACCGCAACCTACATTGTGAACGAAATCAAATCCCGAACTTTGCAAATCGACCGTCGAAAGAAGGCGAAACATTCCATTCTTCGTGATGTTGCGGCAATTCATTGTCATGACACACCAATTCCCTCCCCAATGACGATTGACAACAGCATCGAAGACAGCATTTTATAGAAATAGAGGGGTTACCCGTGGCCGATGGTACATGGAAAGGCGCGCCAAACACACAGGGGACAACGTAGNGAAGGCGAAACATTCCATTCTTCGTGATGTTGCGGCAATTCATTGTCATGACACACCAATTCCCTCCCCAATGACGATTGACAACAGCATCGAAGACAGCATTTTATAGAAATAGAGGGGTTACCCGTGGCCGATGGTACATGGAAAGGCGCGCCAAACACACAGGGGACAACGTAGATAGGTCCTTCTGCCAAGAAAAATGCCACACGAAGAAAGGAAAAATAACGAAACAACAAGCACAAACATAGTAGCGGTCTTCACGACATTGCCGCAAGGATTCAAACCACTAACTAACCCTGTCCATCACCATAATCTTTTCTGAATAGTTTCAACGCAGCCTTCATGTCATCAAAATATTCTTCCACGTGTAATTTCAATCGCAAAACCAAATCCGAAAGAACTCCGAAACAAGCCAAAAAAACTAAAACCAAACAAAATAAACAATTCCGGCAAACACCAGCTCAAACAAAAAAAACAATATTATTACAACTTCCTTGGGCGACAGAAACGAGTATTCGGAAAGCACAGAGGCCCCAACAATCACTCCTGCCAACTCCTTTCTCCAAAGAGTGCTTTCAAGGAGTGATGCCGTGGGCGGTAGCTTGCTCCTAGAGGTAGATGAAGGTTCTGTCGTTGACACGCTTGTCCACGACCACGTTGAGATGGGAAAGTTGCTTGTTATTGCTGAGAGACGATCAGCAAGGGTCTGAGATGAAGTGGCGATCCAGCTTCATCTCAGGGGGTACACAGAGTAGACAATTCAAAGGGGGTAGGGGTCAGAAGGGTATACCTCCCGACCGACCCGCATCCTATCAAGAATAAGATGTATCTTATTCATGCTAGCAGCCACACTCCTTAACAATAGCCCACCCTGAATATTATATATATGCAGATTCTATACTCAAATCAATGCTCAAATCCTAGTCTAAAGCTACAATAAGATTATAGCTGATGATTTATGATCATGAATCGAAGATATGACTCTTCACAAAATATCCAAAAGGAGGGTGAGTTGTAGAAATATCCCGAATCAATCCCCCACACCATCATTGCGATGAAGAATGCGAACGGTCACGAGACGGAACATCGACATCTCAATGACAACGCTTGAAGGGATAAAGCTACGAAGAATATATATTGCGGCAGAGCACGCTATCATCCCGAACAGACGACGACAGGGAAAAAAAAACTATATCCCGACGCCACACACCACTCTTTTCTGCGCACCCGCGCGTATCACCGCTGGAGGAATGAGGGTGACTACCCGAGCGAGTCCAAAGTATGGTGACGGAACTCAAAACCCAATCAAATTTCCGAACGAATACGGCCTTTGATACTGGACGCGACGCAAAGGGANCGAACAGACGACGACAGGGAAAAAAAAACTATATCCCGACGCCACACACCACTCTTTTCTGCGCACCCGCGCGTATCACCGCTGGAGGAATGAGGGTGACTACCCGAG
>CACKRE030005094.1:118098-148165 GCA_902602495.3 Ectocarpus sp. CCAP 1310/34
TCTGGCGGTCGACGAACTGTGCTGTGGCTCGCTGGCGATACGAACCATTCAAGGACAAAAAACACAGAAAGTCGTAGAGATTCACACAAGACGACGACTCAGGGGCGTAAGTGTGATGAAGGCGTCGCCCGAAAGTGACGATATGGAGACGAAGCAGAACGAAGTGTAGGTGACGACAAAAATCCATGGGAGAAGGCGACGCCACGGGATGGAATCCCGAAGCACCAAGCGTGTGCGATACTTCTGCGGTACGATGGAACAAAAACCAAAAACATTTAAGACAAAATTAGTTGGCAAACAGGTGTCCAAGGCAAACATCACCGACGAAACTTGGGGAACTCTTTTTCCAAGTGTTCAGAGGCAGACAACACCGACGAAACTTCGGAGGGAGCTTGTTGAGAGAACCAAAGACCAACAACAACAACAAAAAACGAAGCAAAGGCGAGAGAGAACGGACATCCAGGTCGCGGCAGTTCACTGATTCAGATGAATGCCGGCAAGAAGGAAGAAGGATCACTCGACACTGCGTATCTTGAGGCGGCGTTGCCCCAGCGTCCAAAACAAAATAAGCCAACGAGAGAAAAGAGACAAGACAGAAAAACAAACAAAACAAAATAAAACAAAACGGAAGGTGACATAAAAAAAAAAAAAAACGTCGGCGAAAAGGATGGCACAAAAGACCAAAATAGGCCGATTGGTATATGAAAACGACGACGCTAAGAAGAACCGGTGGGAAAAGCCGACGGTAAGGAGTCAGCAAGGAGCGGAGTGTGACCACGGGTGTCGCCCAGAGGGCGCGAACGATGTTTCTCTAAACACCATGATCCACAGACGGCGTCCAAGGCGGTGGAGTAGAAGTACGCAGGCAGAGGCAGAACGCTTGGGCCCGGGTCATCCAATAGTCGAACGAAGTACGAGCCGCCCTGATGAGCACCAATGCGTCCGGTCCACCACAATCCATCACGGACCTTGTACCACAGCCGCGCGCCAAGAGGGAGGGGCGAAGTGCTGAAACGGCAAAGCCAAGTCGCATTAAGCACAAGATCAGCCCCAGGAGGCAAATAGCGTTCTCCACGATTCCGGGCTAGCTCCCGCTGTGCCGCGCGAGTCCGAGCCACTCGATATGTACGGTTACCCTGCTTGTTTTGGCAGACCTCCCGGGACTAGTACAAGAGGATATGTCGACGGAATGGATCGAGGTCGGATTCCCGTTCCAATGAAGGAGTAGTCAGGCCTAACTAATGCGTCTGGTACAGGACAGCGAGAACGCCGCTACGGCCCCGCACCAGTTGATGTCCCGAGATGTAGTCGACCTCGAGGCGCCCGACAGGCACCGACACATCATCCGCGGTGACGTGAAAAGGTGGACATTTATCTCCGAAAGAGTGCAGAACANGAAGTGGGGATCCAACTTCATCTCAGGGGGTACACAGAGTAGACAACTCTAAGGGGGTAGGGGTCAGAAGGGTATACCTCCTGACCGACCCGCATCCTATCAAGAATAAGATGTACCCTATTCATGCTAGCAGCCACACTCCTTAACAATAGCCTGTGAGGACCAAACTAAGTAGTGCGTACACGCAAATCGGTGCCGCCGTTGCTGTCCAAGTAATTGATGGAAAACTCAACAAAACATGTAGACAGCCCCCTTCTGTCACATCCCGGAACATACCCCTTATATTTCCAGTGTTCATGCAAGAACACTCCGCGAATATCATTACGCCAACAAACGTGCAGACAGCCCCCCTGCAAAGGAAGCATATCATATGGAAAAACATAAAAAATTCGATTGCTTTTTATGCCCTCTAGAATCATGGTCACACATGACATTCTCCCCCCATGATTCTGGATGTACATAACAGCAACAAAGAAGAAAATACCAGTGCAATAGTAGAACACGCTGTCCACAGAGAGGGAGCACCGCAGAGGCAACTAGCGAGGTGGTCACATAGAAGGCTTCTAGTGGTGTGCCACCCTCTGGAGCTGACAGGAAGTGGAGTCTTTTCCCACCCACCCACCCCTTTTTCTTTCGAAGGTGGGGGAAAAGAGAGGACTCACTCAAGTATCCGGTAGGAGTGTAGCTGTATGTGAGGCGAAGAAAATGGTACGGTACCATTTTAGAGACTTGGTCATCTGAGACTACTGTGTGCAGTAAGATTGGTTTCCTCCACCGCAGGAGAGAGTACCCTCAGTTGCTGTTTGGAGAAAAGAGAGAGAGTATTCATCGGGAGAGAGGCAGAGGCTCGATAGAAAGGCCGCAGAAACGTGTCTGCGGGAACGTTCTCTCTGCCAGTTTGGTGTCTCTCTCTTCGCTCGGGCTTTAGAAAAATATCAATCACTAGACCCATTGCCATATATCATTGAAGGTCGCCATACTTTTGGGAAGCATGTTGACGAGGTACGACGCTCGCTTACGAGGGGGCACGGCCCAGAAACACGCGTGCGTAGAGAAAACCTTTGGTTCCGGCGTCCTTCACGCACGAGACCAGCATCTCCAGGTACACCCGCTCTTTCCGTGCACCGAAACACGTTGGTGGGGATGTCAATCCCATCAACGCGTTTTGGTCGCAGGAAAGCAACGTGTGCCTGGACATGCCGACAGCGTAAGTGAAGGGTGCCTGAACCAAAGGCTTTCTTCACGCGGATTTCTGGGCCGCGCTCCCCGGTGAGCGCTGCTCCTATCTCTTCCACGTGCTCCCTGACAAAATGCCAATTCTTGCTACTTTGACCCTGTTGAAGTGGTGAGCCTGTACGCGCTTCAAGACAGGGCAGGATGCACCATCTCGACGCGAGTGTTGTTGATGTTGGCGTGTGTACAATCCGGTCTGCCTTCCCGCCGGCTCTGCGGGTCACCTGTAGCAGTGACGACTTGAGGCCATCGGGCATATCAACATTCGCCTGCTCCCCTCTTCGATCAACGATTCCGCCTTCAGCAGCGAGAGAACCCGGCACGGGTAGCCGTCCGGATCACCTCGTTTTGGTCACCCACAATCTGCTCGGACAGACTCTCGACTCCTCCAGTGTGCCCTCTGTCCCGTGCTGAGTTGAGGTCTTTCGTGTACCTGGGATATTGTGGGTGACAGGCACACGAAAGGCCTCAACTCCGCGCAGGGCGGAGGGCACTTTCGAGGATTCGGGAGCTTGTACGAAGGGATTGTGAGTGAGAAGAACCAGGTGGGGGGACGGAAACTCTCAATTCCGTGGTCCTCTGGTCGTCGAAGGCAGAAGCTTTGATGGAAGAGGTGAGCAAGCGAAAGTCGCGATACTCAGGTGGGGTCGGATCCGCAGCTACTGTCAGTCACCCAAATAAGCGGCGGGAAGGCAATGGGAGCATCGTGCTGAGGACCACGCTTACGAGCGGGGGCGGCCCAGGAATGTGCGTTGAGGAATCCTTTGCTTCCGGCGTCCTTCAGGTTTGCTGGCATTGTTGTCACGTTCATGTTTTCTCTTCCTGCCATCGAAACACGTTGTTGTAGGTACCATATCAACCTCTTTCGGTGGCAGGAGAGGAAGCATGTACGTGGAGATACTGGCAGCCGACCATGACAGATGCCGGAAACTGAGGCTTTCTCCCAACTTGCATCCCTTAGCCGAACACCCTCCATCGTAAGTATCATCCAGATCGATACAATTTGTCTATATCTGTTCTTCTGCAGCATCCCCCGAGAAAACCGCTTTGATGTTCAGTCTGTGCCCTTGGATGCCCCCTCGATGTTTGCCCGTTCGTAAAGGGACAGTGCGTGTGAACATCTTCCTGGACGGATTCCACACTCGATCATCCCGATGTACGTTAAGTCCAGGCGTTTGGATACACCACACACGTAGTTCGTCGTCGCACTACTAGAGCTATGGCATTGTCACCATCTTGGCATGCACATACGTTCACAAACTCACCTCCATCACTGCATGCCCCCAGCCTGCTCATTCGGTACAGCATGTCCAGATGCCCGAAGCCAAGACCCTAGGGCAAGCGGTTTCCGCCCAATGTAGCACACACGCGCGTACACCGCTCATCACTACACAAGGGGTCATCAGCGAGGGTTGGCATGTTTTCGGGAAGGATGCGGAACTGATACGAAACTCGCGCTTACGAGGGGGCGTGGCCCAGAAACATGCGTGGAGAAAACCTTTGGTCCCGGCGTCCTTCATGTAGGCGATCAGCGTTTCCAGGTTTACCCGTCCTTTCCTGGGACCGAAACACATGGATGGGAATTAGAATCTCATCAACGTGTTTAGGTCGCAGGAGGGAATCACGTACCTGGACATACTGATAAGGCACGTGAACGACGCGGGAACCTGAGTCTTTCTCCACGCGTGTTTCTGGACCGACCGCCCTGGTGAACGCGGCTCCCATCTCTTCCACATGCTCCCTGACAACATGCCAACTCTTGCTACTTTGGCCCTGTTGAAGTGGTGAGCCTGTACGCGCTTCAAAAGCAGGATCGGATGCACAATCTCCATGCGAGTGTTGTTGTTCTGACATTCGGCACTATTCGCCTCGCCTTCCCGCCGCTTCTTCGGGGCAACTGTAGTTATCGTGGGTCCGAACCACCCGAGCATTTTGACCTCGGCGGACACTGCAGATGAAACAGAGAGAAGGTTCTCAATCTGGATGGCGCTTACGACGGGGGGCGGCCCCGGAAATATGCAATGCAAGCGGTTTCCGCCCAATATGGCGCACACGCAGGTACACCGCTCACCACTAAGCCAGGGGTCATCAGCGAAGCTCGGAATGTCCGGGACGCATGCTGAACAGGTGAGAGCCTCGCGTACGAGGGGCCGCGGCCCAAAAACACGCGTGGAGAAACCTGTGGTTCCGCAGTCTTTCCTGTAGGATGCCATCATCTCCAGGTGTACACATCCTTCCTGGCACCGAAACACGTTGATGGGAATTCTGATCACATCAATGAAGTATGGCTGCAGGAAGGAACGATATACTTGGACGTGCTGACATCATTCATGAGGACGCCTGAACCAGAGCATTGTGTTTGTGTCCCCGCGCACCCGCGTCGACGCTCCTATCATCTCCGCGTACTCCCTAGCAACATGCAAAATCGTTCAATCAAGTGGTAAAGCCTTTCCACTGTTTCAAACAGGGTCGGATACACTATCTCTGTGCGAAACGGTGGTTTTGGTTGTTTTGTTGCATTCGGCACGATCCGCCCTGCCTTAGACTACTGTCAGTTTTTCGGGGCACCTGTAGCTGTTGCAGGCAGCGACCACTCGAGCACGCCAACTTTCGCCTGCTGGCTTCTTTCTCGACCAACGGTACCGCCTCCGCGTGCCAGTAGAACCTAGGCATGTACGGCGGGCATTTTAGCGCCGTGTACTGCTCATTCACAGTCTCTTCGCACAGACTCCTGAATCCTCGAATTTGCCCTGTGTTCCGAGCTGAGATAAATCATATAGTGCATCTGTGGCCGGCAACGTTGTACTATATCATATGGACGGTGCTGTTCATCACCGACAATGTTGCCCATGTTGCCCATGTGGTTACAATGTCCCCAGTTTCAGTTTCACAAGCGGCCGCACCTCAGCACGGGACCGAGGGTACATTGGAGGATTCGGGAGTCTGTACGAGGAGCTTGTGAGTGAACAGGACAACGCGATGGGCCGCCTGCCCTACATGACATGCTTCTTCCGGACGTCAACGGCGGAAGCGGGTGACGAGAACGTGAGCCCGCGGAATTTGATATGCTCAAGTCGGTTCGACCTGAAACTCGCGATACCCCCACGGAAGCGGTGAGAAGGCAGAGTGAATTGCGGCGAGGTTTGGACAAAAGGCAACCAACACTGTTTGGTTTGAGATGCTTCCTATTGATTATTGAATGTACGCTCACCGAGGACATGGCCGGGGCATGCGTTCGTAACTACAAAGTCATGTCATCGAAACGCACGAGACGCCCAAATAGCCCACATACTTTCGATTCGCGTTCTGTCATTTGTGCATGTGCGATCGACAAACACGACCCTGTCCTTTTTGATTGACCGGGAAGGTCGTTCTTTAAGCTCTCCGATGCCGATAAACACTGCTCTGGTGGGTTGGATCGAGGGCATCAACCTAAGCAGCTTCACGCAGCAACTTGGTTCCACCCATTGATCGCCCTCGTCACCCTGCGGTTGCCCTTGCACCCTTGCAACCTTGCCGTCTCCGGTGTACGAGCCCAGGAAGGTGGTGGGATTCGCTTCACAGGCAGAAGGTGCAACAGGAGTCGAGGGAAGATTAAGGTCACTCACAGCGACCGTTGGGGCAGTATCTGTGGGTCCTTGTTCCCGGCCTACCGAGGCGTGGGCGACTTCCTCCGTGTCCAAGCCACCGCCGTGTGTACACATGGACGAGAGTGCTGTGCTTCAGGCAACGTACCTTTTGCGTGCTCGGGTGGCATCGACCCGCACACACTACAGGTGCCCCGAAGAAGAGGTGGGAAGGTAAAGCCGAGCAACCACCGCACGCTGTATGGAGGAAGTGCATCCGACCGTGTTTCCCAGTGCGTGAGGGCTCCACGTTGTTTGGCAGCGTGAAGTTTGAGGGGGAGGCAGCAAGATACCTTTGTTCTTGTCTCCTTCGTGTTTCTCGGAAACAGGCCGAACGAAATGTTGGTGGCCGACGTCACGCTTAACATTTACCACGAGTTTCAAATCGGCGAGACCTTCACGGTAGACTAGTCTGGCTGGAGAATCCCGACAGCATACATGTTGTGCACTTGAGGTGTCATCGACTCGGTCGGATGGCCTATAATAAGTACTCGTCGTCAAGGGAATTCGAGGGGGGAAACGAGCAGTGCATATAACCATGAACAGCACTGCCTTGCCTTGCCAATAGACTCCAACGCTTCCCGATGCGAGAACTTGCGAAGGAGACTGGTCGTTTGTGTCCACCGAGACAAACTTCAAGACTCGCGCTGAACCAAGAAAGTGCTCCTCAAACGATTTCGAGTACACACGTCGGACGCACGCCTCTCAGGAAGAGGAAGATTGGGTGAGATGCAAGCCTTCAGATGCGCGCGGACAAAAAACCCATGATGTGGAACATTATGTGGCTGTGCATTGGGCGCTACAACTACAGCTCTCTCCACTATTTCAACACCCCCACCTTGCCATGCAACATGCACACAAAATGACACCAGCAGGCAGTGTATCTCCCCCCGGTTCTTCACACGACCATAAGGGGAAAACGCCAGGTGCCTTCACACATTCATCACCGACGGCCGCTAACCAACGGCCAAGATAGCGAACAACGGAGGCGGAAAACGTCCTCGCGGCGCAGAGAACTCCCCACAGCCTTGCATAGCAATTGTGTTGTTCCTCCACCAAATTCCCGGTTGGGGGGTTGATCCCCATACAAACCCTGCCCGCACGGGACGAAAACACGCTTGTTCCAAAGCAGGCATGATATATTTACAAGCGAGAGATGTATCTCGGTCCTCTCGCCCCCCTCCCCTCCCCCTCTATCGTTCTCGCTTTTTCCCCAGCTCTCTCACACCAAACGGGGAGAATACATGTGTGACTCCCCAAAAAACAAAGAAGCGTTTCGACCCAGCCACCCGAAACTGCTGTTCGTCGACTGCGGACGTCCTCGTACATGATAGTTTGATTTTGTAGCCCTCTCCCCTCCTCTCGACAGCCTACCCATCTCACACTCCTTTTGGGCCCGCTCCGCCTCAACGCCCGCCTCTGCACGATCGTCATCAGGACAACCAAACCCAACACGGGGTGTTGCAGACACCTGGCAGACCCGTGGCCTTTCCGCCAAAGCGTTTCGATAAACAATAAGCAGAAAACCACTCTCTTGAAGTCGCACATCGAGGCCAACACTCCACCACACACACACACACACGCCTTCGCAGACACCGACTAGGTTTACCGATCAAATGGCACTGGATCTCGCACTCAGCCTCACGACGACGACCGCAACACATCATCCACGCCTAGGGATCCACCACAAACTGCGTTTACACAAAACTGGTAAAACAACTGGCGAGCATTTTCAGAACAAACTCAAAAATGCGCACGGCGCTCCGTCAAAATATATATCAACACGAAGGGTACAGCGGGACAAATGTTGGGGTCACGGAAATGAAAACGAAGACACACAACAAGGCACACCACCCCCCAACTTGCAAGTGATACATTTTGTTCTTTATTACGGAGTGTCTGCCAACGCCCCCACAATTTCCTTTACATCAACTCGCAACCACGTCAGACTGCCCCATTCGATCATTGGCTCCTATGCGCTCTTCCTACGGTGGCACGCGGTTTTCCGATTGGTAAAAGCATGGCGTTGCAGTGATTGTTGACCAACCAGACAAGTGCGTGCCACCTTTCTCTCAACGCGACACGTGTCGTGTCACCACGGGAAGGAAAACGAACAAACACAACAAGGCACAGCACCCCCCAACTTGCCAAGTGATACAGAACTCTCTTTTTCTTTGTTACGCGGGTGAGCATTGCCAACGCCCCCACATCTTCCTTTCCATCAACTCGCAGCCGCGTCAGGATGGCCCCAGTCGTCCTTTGGCTACTATGCGCTCCTCCTGCGGTGGCACGCAGTCTCTGATTGGTCGAAAAAACTGCGCCGCAAGGATTATTTGACCAATCGGAAACCGCGCGCCACCACGACTCGCCGGCGGGCCGGCGACCTGCACGGCAGGGTCCGCACGAGGAGGACAAGAGCCCGAAAAAAACGGAGCAGAAAGAGGACCCCAAGGCATTCGAGGGACTTCGGTCATGGTAAATTGACCGATCGCCTTTACGTTGTAGCAAGCCTGGAGGCCTTCCATCACTCCAGAACCGCAAGCTCACCCTCTATCTACACCACTTCGACAACAAATACCCCCAAAACACCGCGACAAAATTGGAGACCAGGACCCTAAGGTCAGGGGGCACGAAAGCGAAGTTCAAGAACACCACCGGCGGCCAGACTCTGCAGTTGGCGACCATCATCACGGAATACCTGCTTGCAATCTTCACGGGGGCGACCGAACGCGGAAAACGGGGGGGACGGGGGCAGGGTTTGTGTCAGCATCGCAGGTGCCCCCCTGGCACGCGTCGCTCCCGAGACACTTCGGATGCGGAGGTTTGCGCAGGGGTGTTACAGATTTTTTCGGCTTGAACGCGCTACAACCTGGCAGGCCACAGACGGACGATAAGAGACGCTTTGGACGGGTCTCATCGAGATATTTCCTGAGGCTTATTCGTTGGTGTTCGGACCCTCCTGGTTGTGGAGCAATCAATCTGTAATAAACGCTCACACCTCTGTGTGAACCTTCGCATCCTTGCGGTACTTGATAGCGAAAAGAACCGTTCATGTAGCTGCCGATCGCGTTGCGTATCTTCACCCTCAGGGCAACGCCACGCCGATACAGGTAGTGTACTGCGGGTGGGTTACCTGCTACCCGATTCGCATACAAGCGACGACAGAGTCCACGACTGCGGTAGTTGCAGCACTCAAGACGTGCGGCCGCGCGCTTTCATAACGTACAAGCTCCTATTTCGTGCCAAAAAAAAGGGCTGCATCATGAAAAATAGCACAGAATGATGTCGTTCCCGAAGCGTCACGAATACATCGCAAAGGTTCAGCAGAAAAAACGGCCGGTAAACACGACGAGGACGTGTGTGGCAATGTACCTTGGCAACAAGGATGACCGGGGTTGGATCAACGACGTTCGCACCGCTGACAAAAAAAAAAACGGAGGAAGTGACTCAAAGCTGCTGAGGCATACACACGGCTGCTACCTCACCGGATCTATATGTGAATTGGAACAGCGAGCGTTGAGCTCCACGCTGACGGCATTGCCGTTCCTGCGCAAGAAACATGCACAGCAGCACAAAAAACATACAACTACTACAGAACAAAGGAAGAAAGGACCGACTTCGCGAGAAATAAAGTTCACGAAGAAATAGAACACAGGGAGGGGGTACGCAGCAGGCCCTATTCCCCACCCTTACCAATTTCCTCGATTGCATTCTTTATCCAACCTTTTTTGACTTTGTCGAAAAAACAACCGCGAACGCATATTGGCGATTTCGCCTTCGAATACGCCCAACGACGACGAAACGGACCTTTTCCACGATGCGCAACCCCAGCCCCGGCAGCGGGAAGAGTCTCCCCGTCGTTATCGACGAGAATATCTCGTGCACCGCGAAGTAGCCACAGTTCAGGAGCGTCGCCCCGATGATCGTGTCCACCAACACCTGGAATGACACGCGCCCCCATTTCCCCGGCACTCTCGACGTCACCGCCTTCGCGTTTCCTAACCTGAGAAGGGGCGCGTGACGGGTGGGCTCGAAAACGTCGGGGCATGCACGGCCGCTTGAAAATAATGTTGGCAGGGGGGGCACTAAATAGCCTTGAGTACACCTAGCTGGCCGGTGGGTGAACAAGGCGAGACAACAACCTAGGGCAACTACTACCTCAGTTGAAGAATGAAATACTATCAGAGACACAAGGCCGGGTACCAGAGCAAGGAACGCCAAAGCAACCATAAGAAACGAAATTGATCGTGCGATTACTTTCTTGGCTGCTGTCTAACCTTCAACTCGGCCATCACTCTTGACACCACGCAGTAGCAGCGGGAGCGAGGGTGAGCGAGTGCAACAAGGAGGCGCCCTGAAGCACACGTCTCCGAGCAATAAAAAATAAGCAAAAACATGCTTGTTATTGACAATGTCACTTACCTATCAAGGATGTTGTACCAGTAGTGCAGGAACATCCCCTTGAAGACGATCCCGGTCAGGGAGAACACCACCCAACCTTCCCAATTCTGGCACCCAAAAGAGAGGGGAGCACGCACAGCATATGCTTTTACGCAAGGCGGGACTGTCAGTTCTGCGCGGGCACGGCAAAGGCATGCGAGCGAGCGGTGGCTAAGAGCCACCATTCGATTCTCGCGGAACCTGGATCGGATTTTCGTTCTGCTGGCTGGAGCAAGGAACAAAAACAAGGTCTTGGCTGCACGTCGTGCCCGCGCACGCAGAACGTAGCGTTCGCTCTTGTGCTCGTGTTGGGCCTGTCCGCATGGCGAAAACTTGATTCTTGATTGACTTTTGGCCAAAATAGGCCACAGCCGAGGCACGAAAGGCGTGGTCATGGTCTAACGATGAAGGAAAGAAAAACATGAGTATTATAGCCCATCCTAGCGAGACGTAGCCCGGGACGGCGAAAACCCGGCTTATAGGTCCGTCCCCGTATTGTAAGCATGTGAGGTCTGTGGTCTAACAACAAAATACGGCAACGCATTTACGTGAGTACACCTCCCGCCCGACTCACAAATTTCGCGGCGCTGAGCGTCTGCTCGATGATGTTAGCCGTCCCCGACACAACTCCCGAAGAGAGAGCCTTGGTCAGCAACGGTTGGTCGTTGAGGGCGCCTAGGTACCGCCCCCATACTACGGATAACCGCCGCCTCGCCGATCTGCCCTTGTCCTCAGCGACGACGCTACTGTTGCTGCTGCTGCTGCTGATGGTTCCCCCGCGAGTCTGCAACGCGTTCGGCAAGGCTACACGCGACGCACACGGCAGCATCGGGTCGACACAATCGCCGACTGGTGGCCGGGGAAATATGCAGTGACATCAGCACGACTGAGTCAGCAGTTGATACTTGAAGACATTGTTGCGCCATCGAGCAACGAGCAATCATGCACGGTGTTGAAATCACGCTGGTAAACGCGGCGAAGCTTGCATGTTGCAGTCTTAAGGTTTGCTTGGGGTACAGTCGTGGCTCCGAAATAATAGGGTGGTGTGTCAACGGCCTTCAACCATCTCTCATACCGGAGCACCCTCTTACATCGGTGCCCCCTCCTATACCGGAATAAGAGGCTACCCACTGTACCGTAGTGGGTCCAATCCATGAAACCGGCTTTCGATCCTCTCACGTCGAAGTCCTCGTCAAAAGATACCGCCTACTTCTATCGGAACCACCAATGTACCTGAATTCGAGTTCCAATCTGGGAAAATATGTGTGAATGGGGGAGGCTGCAGGGGGTCCAAAGTGCGGGGCCTCTCGAAATAGAGCACGCACATGTGTTTACTTCGTCACGAGTCGCGTTTCGTGTGTGCTGGAGAGAGCACGGGTATGTTAGTCAGCCCCCGTTGTGTTGAGTATGAGGTACGTCAACACCGAATCGATGTTGATGACATAAACCTTGCCTAACAAATACCCGTGCTCGTTTCAAGCACATGAAGACGCAAGTAAACCCATGTGCGTGGTCTATTTCCAGGGACCCTGCACTTGGACCCCCAACAGCATATTAACCCCCAGTCCACGAATTTGCCCAGATCGGATCTAGTATCACGTACCCCAAACAAAGGGAAAACATCGATCGATGGTTTTGCTCAAACGTTTTATGATTCGTTTCGGTTTGGGGAAGACAGAACAAAACAGTGTCTACTTTGCTGCGGAGTCTTTGGTTCCGAACGTGACACCTGAAACGTGATTGTTTTCCCTTCTTAGTCTCGTTCATGCGTAGACTACTGCACATGCCTTCCCCAAAGCCAGTACTATTTAGTCGATTGAATCAAGTGTTTTTCCTGACCTCCACCCAGCGAATTGTTTCCTCTCGCCTCTCAACCACTCTCAGTCCTTCTCGCAGGCCTGGCAGCGTCACTGTTGTTCTAAATCCTAAACGTCTATTTTCTCAATATCCGGTTTATCTCGAAGAGTCGCCATGCCGCTCTTTCTCTCTCTATCTCTCTCTCTCATCTCTCTCTCTGGCAATTTCACAGATCGACATGGGCACATCCTCGTCTCATCACTCCTCCACTACGCCCTCGATTCTTGCCATATCTTCTATCGGTAGTCTTCGACTGCGGCGGTCACTGCTGTCTACACAATACCTTCGTCTTTGGTCTTGGAATCGCTCAAATTTCGAGGTGCCATGGCATTACCCGGGCACATTCATGAACATATTCGCGCCCCCCCCCCAGAAAAAAAAATGTTGACTGTGTCACGGCGACATCGACTGAAAACGATGCCACATGGTCCTCAATTACGTGCCCGGCGCCCCCCCTCCGCCCCTCCCTCAACAACTTCTCCCCCTCCACCAGGGATGTAGGGCTGTACATGACCGTCGCTTGCAGTTTCTGCCCGTCCCACGGTGTTGCCGCTCTGAAAAGGGAGCCTCTGATCCCGGATCACAAACGAATATTCTGCGGTGCATTCCTTCGCACGTGAAGTGAGGCCATTACGCATACACAAACAGACGGAGCGATGCGACCCCATGGTATCTTGGCTGGCACCTGTCTCTTCTCTGCAGTTCCTGTCGCTGTGTCACTTTCGTCAAAAAAAGCATGCTGTTGAACAAATTGATGTCACCTCGGTGGTTGCGTCCACCCTATCAACCTTCGTCAGCTGCTTCGCCGCCATTTTCGTGAACACGCGGCGTTAATAAAAATCAACATCGGGCGGACCACCGACAACATGTGTCTACTTAACTCCTTCGTCGTGAGCACTCAAACAGACGGTGGGCGGCTATCGTTGAAATCGTTGCAATGCCCCCCCCGGTGAAGATACGGATACGGATGAAGCCGTCGGGTGCAATCCATGGACCGGGATACACACATAATGCGGGTGAAAATGAATGCCAAAGATGGGAGAATCAAGATGGTGTCGAGAACTGGTGCGGGTGTCCGGGGAAAAGCGCTTGGCAAATCCTTTTACGTATTGATGTACAGCAGTAACCGCATGATAGGCACCCGATGACTACATCGTACTGCATTTTCAACAAACGACGGAGTGCGGTATTGTCACCGACGGAAAGTCTTACTTTTGTTGATTGTGTGTATACCTACAACAAAAAAAAACTATTAGTATAATAACGGCTTACGCAAGCAAGCCGTTCACGCTGCTGGAAATTCATCCACCGTAGGCTCTTCGGCCAGACGCAAACAGCGAAGAGAGCGAATAGGCAACCGAGAGAACAATGTAGGGCATGGATCGAGAGCGAGAACCGGTGCTGCTGTGGTGCCCAACCTTCACTTCAGCTTGTGATAGACTGTAACCCCCAAATACCAGCAGCAGTATGCCAAAAGGTGCAATACAGAGCACATCGTCTATTCGAGACATAATCACTCAGTAGACTGGAGAGGCATCTGCAGCAGGCAGGACGACTGAACAGCTGTATGTGGATACGGAGATGTGGACGTTAATAGACAACCCCAGCCAAACATCAAGCTACAGCAGTACAGGTGCAGTACCCCCGATACATATATAATACACATCTGGGGAGGGATAGAGCGAGGTCACACCTGTTACGTTTGCCATCTTGGCTACCGTGTCAAGGGCCGCTCCCCTATGCCGCCTGTTGAAAAGACAAGCGCGGTGTGCGGAGAGCATGCGGAGGGGGGCATATGGCAAAGTGGAAGGAAAAGAAACAAGAACAGATTGATCGATCGACGTGGACATTTTTGAAAAACACAACACAACGGGATACGCATGACGCGAGAAATATGAACATTCGTCAACAAACCCCACTCGGTGGAATCAAGCAACGCTCTGTAACTCAAACCCATCCGCATGCTACAGGCATGCAGCCCTACAATTCAATCACACCACGCAGCTAGCTAGGTAGATGGCCTGTACTATCCACTGGAACCATTTTTTGGAGATCATGCGTGCTTTCGAATGCTGGTCGGCCGCCGAGAGGCAATCGACGTGTCCGCCCTCTCACCCTGCGCAAGACGGCAATAGCAGGTGGCGTTGAGACGACGCGCGCAGGCGTCCTGCCGAGGTGAAGAATGCTTCGCTCGCCGTCGAGAGGACGAGCGCTGTCAATCCCAGAGGGACAAGCATCTTGAAGTCTACCATTCCCCGTCGGGACGGCATGGACCGAAGTTCTTCCACAAGGGCACGGACACGACGTGGCATCCTACAAATAGGGGGCCTGCAGAATCTAAACGGCACGGGGGGGTGGCATAAATGCTGGGAACGCCAACGCGTGTTTGTTTTTCTTGCCCGGTGCTGTGCTTTTTGCGCTTGGCAACCAAAAAGCGCTGGGAAAGGGATTCATCAACCCCCGCCCGATTCCCACGTGGGGGTGACAGTGGGCGGATCATATAGCAAGAGGCTGGCGGTCGACACGGTGGCAAGCAAGAGGGAACAGCATCGAAGCGAAAACAGCGAAAAGCGAACAGCCACGCCGAACGGAGGGGGGCGCAAGCAGGGACCGCACGGCATGGACGGTGACCCCAGGGACGGGGCGATTCCGGTAGACAGCGGCAGCAATGGCCTAGCGGCAGGGACAGCAGCCGGCGCCTCGCCACGACCAGATAGGAGTGATCCGGGCTCTGTGTCTCCGGCTGGCTTCGTTGGGTTGTCTTCCAATCCTTCTGTTGGCGGGTTAAAACAGCACCTTGGTCTTGCCGTTGTTGCCCAGCAAGAAACTAAGGATGATGAACCGGGTGAGTAGGGCGGACATGCTGCTGCTGGTTCTGTTTCCCAGAAATCGCTATGTAAGATGTTTCGAGGCTTGGCTCTCCGGCCATTTGTAGTTGCATGCTTTTACTTCGGTGCGCCTGTGCGCGTTCTTTCTGCAGAGCCGCGGAGTGCTGATAAAAGAAGGCTCGGCAAAAGAGTTTTTCAAAAATATACCATCTCGGTCCCACGTCGTCCACGATGTTGTGTCGGCTACCTGTGGGTCCCAAGAAGTGGTCTTTCTTCTTCGCCGACGCATAGACGAAGTTGTTCTCACATGATGGCATGACACGCGTTGTGGACACACAGCAGGACGGGCGTTGCGTATGCTTGCGCCGTTTTCTGCCTGTGCCGCACGACGCCATGCCCAGGAAATACTTGTGGATGAACCACCAACATCTCCGGTAGAGTTTTTTCGCCTGGTTCGTCTGTGTTTCACAGGGGATCAAAAAACACGCGCCGTGCATTATGTACATAAGTGTGTAGGCGTCATTGGGTTTGAATTTGAGTCACATAGATGTACAGCAGTACTACCGATGGAGCTGTACATATACCATCCCATCCGCACCTGCTTTCACCCATATGTCCACGTCCACGAACCGTATATACACGCGGGATGTGCTATAATAAGTGCTTCTGTGCGTCCCTTCCGTGACACCATTCCTCTCAATGCTGCCTGTGTTTGTGCCAGGAGAAGTCGACGGTAGTGGTAACGGCACCCAGCATCACAACGCCGATCTAGCAGCATCAGCAGCGATGTCCATGGATGGGAAGCCGCCCCCCGCGGCGGCAGGTTCTCGACATCCACAGCTACCTAGCGCGGACGGGGAGAGATTGACTGGCGACGGCACAAAAGCCGCGACGGACGGCAGTCCTGCCGGCATTGCCGGACTGCCGACCAGCCCCGGTGCTCCGCCGCCCACCGCTCCTCCGCTGCCTGCTACCCCCGCTTCCTCTTCCAAGTCGGGCGGCGCTATTAAGCTTGGTGGAGGAGCGTCTATGGGGCCGAAAACCTTGTCGCCACCTCGGGGAATGGGGGGCAGGCATCGGTATCTGGACGGTGGACACGGCGACGCCGCCAGGGATTCGCCACCGGCGGCGGAGGCTTCGGTAGCGGCAACGGCACGGACGACGGCTAGCTCGCCCACAACCCAGGGGCCAGCCGATGACTTCGGCGACATCATTGACAGCGGACATGGACCAACGCCAACAGCATTAGCATCGGGAGATGATGACCGCGCCGTCGTGGCATCGAGAGCAGCGGGAGGACTTGTATCTATGGAGGCGGTGAACGACGATGGCCCAGGTGTGCGATGTTTAAACCCTTGGGTTTTCGATATCGGGGTGCGCTGTCGTTTTGGTTTGCAATTATGGGAGGAGGTCCTCGGTTGTGACATTTGCATTCGCATTGCCATTTTCAGCCTTTTTTTAGGGTCTAATGCGAGGTAGAGGGTTCATGCCGTGATCGCATAATAGAACTACTCCATAGAGGTATTGAACATAACGGCAGTCGTTGTTGCAAACAAATTCCCGATGTTTGCCATGAATGGTAATTCTTATTGTTGTTTTTTTCCTCTTCGCGTTCCTCCGTTGTTGATCGTCGGGAATGCAGACGCCGGGGTATCCATGGCGTCCATTGCCCGACAAACGTCGCCTAGCCCGTCGTCGATGGAGGTTGATTCTCTGTTGGCGGTTCGGCGGGGATACGGCACACCGTCACCACCGCCACCCGCAGCCCCTGTTTCCCCGCCAGCGGGCCGCCCTTCCGAGACCGCGATGGAAGCGGAGGAGGAAATGTTGTTTCCACGACAGCCGCCAACAGCGGATGGCGCGTTGTCGGCCTCCCGCGACGAGCCCGATGCTTGGACGGGAGAGGAGAGAGGCGGGGGAGCGGTGTCCCCACGAGACCGGGCATTGCTGCCACAGCTGCCCACGGCGGCGCCGCCCGCGTGCTCAGAATGTGATCAACCACCACAAGAGTCGAGAGAGTCTAAGGAGTCACGTACATCACCACAGGGCGTGCGGTCGGGTGCTGAACCGATCGCCGCACGTTCTTCCTCCCCCTTGCACCCGCCGGGCCCTGGCGGGCCGACTGGTAAGGTTTTGAACGATTTTGCTTCACCGTTGGCTCCGGTTGCTGCGGAACAAGGTGGAGCGGCTATCGGGGACAGGCCGATGGGGAGGGCGTCGGTCGCAGCGCCGCAGGGTTGGCTTGAAGGGGATGCGGCGAAGCGAAGGCCGGTGGATGCTACGCCACGAGCAGGAGCGGGAGCGGCTGGCAGTGATCGGACACGTTCGGAATCCATAGATGCGGTGATCTCAGTAGGGCCGCCGAGCCTTGCCGAATCACCCTTAAGGAGAGCGGGGATGGGGCAGGAGGAGGAGGCCGTAGAATCGCGCAATAACATGGTCGCGCGCGGGGTGGCAGCGGCGGGAAACGAACCGCTGCTGCCGCCGCCGCAACTCGCCCCATCCTCAGCACAAGCGCGGAGCCATTCACCAGGCGAGGTGACCACTCCGAGGGCGACGCTTGATCCCGTGGAAGACGGCGTTGATGCTCGGTTGGGGGTTGAACAAGCTCCGTCTCGCGGGGAGCGCGGCGTCCAGGCGATGGATGTCGACGGGCCGCAACAGCAGCAGCAGCAGCAGCCACCTTCTGCTGGGATGAGCGGTCAGCAGGACCGGTGCTTCCAAACCCTGGACGGGGAAGTCTACACCGGGGCGTTTGGCAGCAGAGCCGGCGAAGGTTCTGCGGGTGGTGGCGACGGGGGAGCCGGAGACGAGGCGACGGACGGCGCAACGGGAGGAGTCGCAGGAGACGTGCCCGGTGGTTCGCGACCCGGTCAAGGCCGCGATCCACCCGGCAGGATCAGTGAGGGGAAGGAAGGCGCTGGAGAAGGACCAGTCGGAGACGTGCCTCGTGGCGTGGCAGGCCGGCGGGGACGCGATGCGCAACCGCTGTCGGGCTTAGCCCCCGGCGTGGTGTTGCCTGCCCTAGAAGGCCGGGCATCTTCGGAGGCGGCGCCGGCGCAGACGCCGTCGTCCTCGCCGACGATAGCGACGCCGTTTGAGGGAAACCCCGTCGGTATGCTGCCGGCAGGGGCGGCGAACCCGTGCGACTTCTCCAGCCAATCTCTGGCGGACCAGCTCCTGGCGGACGATCCCCCGGAGATGATGGCGGTGGACGAGACCTTCCCGGCTGGCGAAAGGACCGCTTTGGTCGGCGAAGGGGCACCGGGGGCCTCCAGAGGGGAGGCGGCAGTGAACGCTGGGGGGATGTCGGCGCTCGGGCGAAGGGCCAACGGAGACGAGGCGCTCGCCGGCCCGAGGCGCTCGAGTACAGCGGCGGAACCTGCTGGTACAGCTGCTTTGGATCGGCAACGAGGCGACTTGAAGGTGGGCGGCGGTGGGGAGCAGCCGGGTTGGGCAGCGCGTGCTGCCGGTGCGTCGTTTCCCGGCGGTGGCGGCGGCGCGGCAGCCGTAGGCGGGTTTGTCCCACGGGCGACGGCTTTGGACAGCGTTCTCAACCACGGTCCGCGCACGCCAGCGGCGCCGTTTGACAGTAGCAGCAGCAGTCGCCCCGCTGATGACGCGACGATGACCACGGCGCAGTCTTTTCTTCCGCCGGAGAACGACACGTACGCGGCGCTGTTAGGCCTACGTACGCCCTCGTCGACATCGGCGCTGGCGCCGCCGCCGCCGCAACCAACGACGCCGGCGCCCGCACCCAGCCCACCGTTTTCGACGAGTTCGACGACGGTTGCCGACATTTTTGGTTCACGGATGTCTGCCCAACCTGTATCAGGCGTCGGCGGCGGTGGTGGTGGTGGTGGTGGTTCCACGGCCGGGAACACCGCAGCTCTGCGTGGCATGCTGCCGATAGGTCGGCCGGAGCTTCGACACCCGAGCTTGCAGCAACAGCAGCTGCAGCAGCAGCAGCAGCAGGAGTTAAGGAGGCGACAACAAGCAGCGGCGGCCGCAGAAGTAGGGGAGTTTTCCTCCTCTTTTGTCGCGCCCGCCGCCTCCGCGGCCGCCGTCGTCAGCGGTAGACGGATGTTGGACGTAGGCGCCCGAGGTTTTGGCGGGCCTTCACAAGCCGCGGTCCCGAAGGGCGCCATGAGCGGTAGACGCCCCGTTCAAGCGGGTGAAGAGACCTGGCGCGGTACCGATCTGACTCTTCCACCAGCTACCAGCACGGTGACGGCCGCGGGTGGTGGTGATGGTAGCGCGCACGACAGGGAACGTCGGCTCTCTGGCGTGTCCGGCGAGGCTTCCGGCGTGCACGCCATGGGTTCAGCCCCACTGTCTTCTTTCGGGGCGTCCCCGTTGGCGCCGCAGGACCCTGGCGGGCGTGGAGGGGGGGTGCGCAACGGCAGGGGGTTGTCTCTGCAGGCCGTGGCGCAAGGTCCTACGGCCTCTTCCTCCGGCGCCGGGTTGTCGCCGCGATTTGGCGGTGGAGCGATCGGCGTGAACCAATTCAACGACGCGCCGGTGGTGAGGCGATTTTTGTGTTTCGTCTTGAAGGGGGAATCGTGCCTCTTGGTTTGCAGGGTAGATGGGGGGTCGTTAGGCCCCGAGGGCGACCGTCGTGTGCTGTATGTGGTCCCATGTGTACCTTGCACCAACTTCGTGTCCGTGAAGTCAAGTGTAATATTCTGGCCAGCATGACTCTTCCCTTCTCGTCACAAACTCCCACGCATGCTACCGTGTGTTCGACTAGTCCCAGCATCCTGTCTCCTCCCTCCCCCCGCGCGCTCTCCGTTCGAGCAGGCTAATATCAGCTACAAGAGCGCTCAGCGCTTTGGCGGGAGCGGCAGCACTTCCCCCAGAGGCAGGGCCGGGTTGCATGCCTCCGGCGCCGGCGCCGGAGCGGCAACATCGTCGTTGGCCGCTGCCACTCCCTTCCCCCCCGCCTCCGCCCCGGCCTCCTCCTCCTCCCCCCTTGCCAACGGCGGACCAACGCATCGCGCCGTGGCGGCGGCGGGTAACTCGTTCGCTACGAACACGTCGAGGACGCTCCCCTCTCCCCTGTCCATGAACCCCGGGGTTTCGGCAGGGTCGTCGCCTAGGCAAGCCCCGGCTGGTTGGAGGAGCGGCCCAACGGGGGGGTCTTCGAATGGCGCCCGTGTGCAGCAGAACTCGTGGTTGTCGAACGATGGCTCAAGCGGCGGCGGCGGCGGCGGCGGCGGCGGCGGCGGCGGTATATCGCCACGCGGGTTTGGACAGCAACCAGCGGCCAGGGGGTCCCATCATCAGGTCCAGGTAGGGTCAGCCGCCGCCGAGATTAGCGAAGCGTATTGTTGTGTGTTTGGTTGGAGAGGATGTTTTGCAGGTCCCTGCCGTGGCCTGCCGCAACCCGCGTCTTGTGTCGGGAACACACAGCATAGCCCTTAGTAGCCGAACGCGCGTTTTTGCTGGCCTTTGTTGCGGGTTGGTTCGCCTACAGGGCCTAGCTACAGACGGAACAGCCTATGTTGCGCGTGAAAGGCCTCGCTCATAAGCACCTGTTCTCGCTTTCCCGTAACCGCGTCCTCTTCTCCTTCTCCCCCGGCGTGTCGTTCCCACGTGCGTTCCTTGCCGTGATCGATGCGATGGGCATATCTCCTTGGTACACGGCCGGCCTCGTCACCAGCCCCATTCCGCCGGGTTCTCTCCTCCAGCGGCGACCGCTGCACGGATAGGGGTCTCGGTACCCACCGCTGAGGTCACTCGCATACCGAGCATGCCGGCGTTCCCTGCCCCGGAGCGGTGGACTCGACCAGTTTTTCTGCCCCCAACCCCTCCTCCCTCGCCGCCGCCCAAGCCGGAGATGCCGGCGCCGCCGGTCGCGGCGCCCCCGGAGTTGGACGGTGGCGATGTGCAGGCGCAAGAAGCAGCGCGGGCTGCGTCTGGTGATAGTTCGTCCGGCCCGGGCACTGCTGCTGGCGCTGGCGCTGATGCCATGGATGTGGACGAGGAGGCACGGCGAGACGGTACGATAGGGTCGGGAGATTCTAGGAAGCAGTCGTCGTGGTCGGATACGGCAGAGGCGGGTAGATCAGGCGGTGACGGTGGGGCCTCGGAAAAGGAGGGAGAGGCCTCGGAGGAACGGTCGCAGAGCAAATACGACGGCCGGGACCACGGGGTGGAGGAGGAGAAAGGAGGAGAGAGGAAGGAATCGGACGAGGCGACCAGTGGAAAGGCGCAAGGAGAGAACGAGCTCGCGGAGAAGGAGGCCTCCAGCAAGGCCGAGGCCGCCAGCAAGGCCGAGGCCGACGCGAAGAGGAAGGCCAGGGCGGCGGCGGCGGCGGCGGTGGCGGCCGCCGGGGGAACGGAGAGTCTTCTTCCATGGCGGCGGTGACGGCGGAGTCTGCGCAGCGACATAGGTGACACACACACGATCGCTCGTAACATTGGTTGGCAGCTAACGACGGAAACAGCGACGCAGGATTAGCTTGTTTGTTTTGCTCGCGTCGGCACGATGCCTGTCTCGGGTGTGNTCAAGCGCCTGAGGGAGGACGCCGAGGAGAGAAAGAGGTCGGGACGCCTCGCCCAACCACAGGGGGGAGGCGCCGAAGCCGGAGCCGGAGCCGGAGCGGTCGCCGCGTTGGATGACCCCGCATGGGCGGCGGAGGAAGACCCTTTTCAAGAACAGGAGCCCGTCATCGCGGTGCCCTGCTTGCGGGGCCACGAGGGAAATGGGGCCAAGGCGCGTCGGGACGCCGGAGGCTCCGGGGAAGGGGCCGGAGGCGGCCCGGCGGAGAAGGACGCGGGAGCTGCGGGCTACCCTCCCCTCGGCCAGCGCCGCTTGCAGCGGCGGCTGGGGTGCGCGAGGCGGCATGCGGCGCTGGCTCAGCACCCCGGCGGCGCCGGGCTTCGCCTCTCCACCCTCCTCAAGGCGGACGCTCCGGCGGAGGATCCCTCCAGGGGGGGCTGTGCCGGGGGCAGCAGCTGGCTCGGCGCCAGGCTCGCGAGGATGCGCAGGATCGAGGGCGAGGAGTGGGCGGCGTGGCAGCGGCGTGTCGGAGAGGAGGAGGCGTCCAACCCGGGCGAGGCGGCGGGGCCTCCCCTCCCGTTCGGTTTCGTGCCGCGCCTGGTGCACCGGGCACTCGGCGCATACGCGCTGATCCGCACTTTCAGCAGGCCGTTCCGGCTCACCCCGGCCTCCAGCGTGTCCTTCCTGCGGGCCCTGTCGCTGCGGCTGCGCACCCCGCTCCTGGACGCTATCCACTGCGAGCTTCTCCGCAGAGTGCTGTGCCTGCTGAGGGGCCGGTCGGGGAACTGGGCGAAGAGTAGCGCTGCGCAGCAGGAGCTGGACTGGAAGTACTTGGACCAGGTGAGAGATATGGTGTGCCGCCGCCGCCGCCGCCTCCGCTGCCGCCGCTGCTGCTGCTGTTGCTTGTCTGATTGACTAGCTGACGGGCGTAGACGAGTTAGCTTTCGGCTGGTTTTGCACCAGTTGCAACGTGGTTTATATTCTCCTAGCCTGCAGCCGATCGATTAGGGGCGATGCCTCAGGAATTGTGTCCAGAAGTACGCACGTTTTTGTAGATATGTGACTTTTTTGTGGTGAACGTTTTGTTCGCAGGTCACGTGGCCCGCGTATTTCGTGGAGTTCGTCCGGACGATGGAGGAGCAGCGGCAGCGGGAAGACGCCAAGGCCGCGGCCGAGGCTGCAGCTGCTGACGCCGAGCAAGACGGGATGATGTCGGTGTCAGAAGGGGAGGAGGAGGGAGACGCTAGCTCGAGCGGCGAATCTGACGGCTCTTCTGCAAAGCGAAGGCGGCGGCGGCGGCGGCGGCGGCGGCGGAACGGCGGCGGCTCGGGCAGCGAAGAGGATGAGGAGGAGGAGGAGGAGGAGGAGGAGGAGGAGAGGGACTCGCTGGAGACCCTGTGCTTGGCGTTTCAGGCGGGAGAGCACCACCTGCTGCCGCTGGAAATGAAGGTCCAGGCTCTCGAGTACCTCGTCGATCGGGCGATGGAGGTATGTGTGCCTCGCGGAGCAGGGAGTTGGATGCGGGCTTTGCTTTTTTGCACCTTCTCGTGGTGGAAGCTTTGGCTGGCGTGATTTGCTTGTCCCAGATACGATTTGTTGTCCCCGTGTGTGTGTTTTGTGGTGTTTATCACGGCGTTAGCGTTGTTCTTGGTGGTTGTTTTGTGCTGTTGAGCGTTCGAACAATGCTACCGGAAACCGCGTCACCGGTGGTGGAAGCAGGCGTTGGTAGCTCTCGGTACATCTATCACTGGAAGAAACGTTATCACCACATTCTGAGGCGTACCAAGAGTTGATTCACGAAGCCGCTCTGTCTCTCGGGCACCGACCGCTCTGTCTTCGCCCTTTCGGTTCCTGTGGACTTTTGATTTTTGTATTGCATATTCGGGCCAATTCGTCGTCTCTCCCCTCGCGCCGGCTTCTCTTTGCCAAAAGCATCTAAAGTGCACCACCGTCGCTTCTGAAAGTAACGCCATTTGCTCTCGGTGTTGAATGATAAAGGGCCATTTGTCTGACCGTTCGCTGCTACCGCTGCTGCCACTACTGCTCTTTCGCACGCTCTATCGAAAACCACCATGAAAACTTGTATATGTCATTGCTCGGTGTTGAATGCTGGCGTGTCCTTTGTCTGATCGTTCGCTGCCTTTGCTCGTACTGCTCTTTGGCATGCGTTGCTCGAAAAAAATGCTTGCCGTACACACGCACGCACACACACACAAGTGCCCCTGGTTCGAGAAGGAAATCGACAACCGGGTGCGCACCCCACCGGAGGCCTTCGTGGTGGACGCGGACGACGGCAAGGTGTTCGACTGCGTCATCTGCGGACAGGTCGGGAACCTCCTGTGCTGCGACAACTGCCCGCGGGCATACCACCCCAGGTGCGTCGGCGGCAAGCAGGGCATCGACAGCGTCAACTGGTCCTGCTGGGAGTGCCTAATCGAGGACTCGGCTCGCGACGGCGTGCGGGTTCCGCGGGTATCGACGTCGATGGGGCCGGTGTGGGTGATCGGCGGGTACGTGTTCCGCCCGACGCCGCCGCCGCCGTCGTCGCACAAGAAGGACGGTGCCGGCGGAGGGGGCGGCGGGAAGTCGTGGGAGGCGGCGGCGGAGGAGGCGGAGGAGGCGGAAGCGGTCGCTATCGTAAAGGCCGCCGAGCAAGGTGGGAGCAACTTGTCATGAGTAGACATGTTCTTCCTTACCCTGCGGTCGTGGGATGTGTGCCAGGACCGATGCAACGGAGCCTTATGTTTCCGGAGGCAGGGGAGAGTAGGGTTGCCTTGTGACCTACCAGAGTCGGGAGTGTGCTGTTGACACGCGCGTCTTCGTTTGCTCGTGGCTCTGGGGGTGTGCGACGATGGGTGATTTGTGTTCATGTCGCCGCCGTGTAATGCTTTCATGCATGCGTTGGAGGGTTGAACGAATGTAGAACAGCAGCGTTTTGTTTTTTGCGGTCTGAACAAAGCTGGTGATTTTTCACCTTGCGCCTTGTTCGGCTTGCGTGTTGTTCTCGGGTGTATTGTTGCCCTGCATGACAAATACGTTTGACTGACGCATCCCAGTCTATATCTGCTGGTCGAATAGTTCGGTATTCGTTTTGCCGCGTGACTGAAGCGGTCGTTGTCCCCTGTTCCTCTCACTGCTGTGTTCGCCTTCTCTCCCGCCACCGTGCTCTCCAGAGCAAGTCATGAAGGCGGTGAAGGCGGCTGCCGCGGCCGACGAAGCCGCCGCAGCAGCAGCGGCCGCCCGCCCGGCCACCCCGCGCGGGCGCGGCCGACCCCGCGGGCGTCCCCGAGGTAGCCGCAACAAGACCTCGGCTACTGCCCGGGGAGCGGCCGCTGCCGCTAGAGGAAAAACCTCGCCGAGCGGGAGGGGGCGGGGGCGGGGGAGAGGGAGAGGCAGGGGGCGGGGTCGAGGAAGAGGGAGGGGCAGAGGGCGGGGGCGAGGGAGAGGGAGGGGGCGAGGAGGGGGGCGGGGCGGTGGGGGGCGCGGGCGGGACTCCGAGAGCTCGGAGAGCAGCGACGAGGAGGAGGAGGACGGGGAGGAAGACGAGGAGGATTCGGAGACGGAACGACGGCGGGGGGGGTCTGCGGACAGGGGCAAGTCGGACGAAGGGCCGGAAGGGTGGGGGGCGGAGCTCCTGTCCCCACGGGACGTGTTTCTGCTCGGCAGGGTGCTGGGGGAAGAGACCGCAAAGGAGTTCCCCTTCAGCATGGTCAAGTTCCCGTCGGGGACGTTCGTGAGGCCAAAGGTGGCGGCGGCTGCGGCGGCGGTGGCAGCGGCGACTGCGGCGACGGCGGCGGCGGCGGCGGCGGCGGCGGCGGCACAGGGAGACGGCTCGCCCGAGGACCGGCCCGGCGAGAGGGGTTCGCAAGACGACGACAGCGTGTCGGAACCGTCTTCGCTGTCCGCGACGACGACCAGGAGAGCGCCAGCAGCCGGTGACGACGAAGGAAGCGGCAGCGAAGGCAAGGATAGCGATAGCGACGACGACGGAGCTTCCCCGGTGAGGCAGGTCCGCGTCACGCGCTCCAGGCTGAAGGCTACAACCGGGGAGCCGGAGGCCTCAGCGACTACGAAGCCCTCCTCCTCCTCCTCCGCTTCCTCCTCTGGAAGCGAGGACTCCGAGAGCGAGGCGTCTGAGGCGGAGAAGTACGCAGCAAAGAAGGCCTCATCGCGGAAGGCCCCCGCCAGAGTTTCTCGCTCCCGCGGCTCTCCCCCACCGAAGCCTGTGCCGTCCGACGTGGACGAGCAGGGTGTCGAGGATGCCGCCGTCGTCGCCTCCGCCGATATGAAGAGCCGCGCCGGCAAAGGCCGCGCGAGCGCTGCTGGCCGTTCCGCAAGCGACGATGATGACGACGAGGCGAGAGGAGAGGCTGCGGAGGAGTCTCCCGCCGGCGGCAGCGCAAGGGGCCCCGCGGAGGAGGCATTGCAGGAGGCAGAGGTGGGTGCCCGGCCAGCCGCATCCAAGGACGATGACGTCGACGAGGAGCAGGACGAGGGTAGCAGCGCGAGCGCCGGGGCAGCAGCAGGTGGTGGTACAGCAGCCGGCGGTGGCTCGCCGGAAGACGATTGTGAGGAAGCCAGGCCGTCATCAGGGGACGTGTGCGACGGAACGGCTGAGGAGCAAGCAGGCGTTGGGGAGAAGCAGGCGGAGGAGGAGGAGGAGGAGCAAGAGGAGCAGGAGGAGAAGCAAGAGGAGGAGGAGGAGCAAGGGGAGGAGGAGGAGGAGGAGGGGGAAGAGGAAGCCGCGGCGGCGGACGGCGACCCCGCGGCGTCGACGAAGGAGGGTGGGAAGGCCAAGGAGACTCCACCGCCGCCGCCGATGACCCCCGAGGAGGCGGCGGAGGCGGAGGAAGCGGAGGCCGTAAGGCTGCAGGCCGAGGAGCGGAAGGCGCACCTGGCCAGGGTCGCGGCGCAGAGGAAGGCGGCGGCGGTCGCGAGGGCGAAGGCCACAGCGGCCGCCAAGGAGGCGAGGGAGGCGGCGGCGGCGGCGGTGGCGAAGGCAGCGGCGGAGGCGCAAGCGGCGGCGACGGCGAGGGCACAGGTGCGGGGGGGGGGGGTCTTTCTTGCAAGTCCAGTTGGTTGTTTTTGACTCGCCACCGGCGCGGCTTTGCTTGCGTGTTTCGTGTGGTTGCCTTCTCGCCTGTAACGCAGCGAGGACAACGCAAAAATTGCACTGTAGAATTGCAGATTTGGCGTTGGTAGTGCCATCGTTAGGGTTAGGGTTAGGGTCAGGGCGTCCCTACTTCCCTCTCCTCGGAGTACACGGGGGGTCCCTTTCTTGGTGTTGTTGTGTGCTCAGAAAATCACCGGCGCTTATACCGGACCAGCACTATTCAAAGTACTGACAATGGCTTGGAAATTCAGTGCGTGCCCGCCGAAAACACAGGCACCAAAGCGGGCATTGGCACTGTTCAACCAGCTCTAAACAGGGATCCGCTCTGTAGTAGATTTCTCTTTCATGCAACTGGCAACCGGGAAGGCATGCATGCTGTTGGGGGTTCCGTGTCTGCCAGGAATTCGGTGGGCGAGGGAAACCCCATGATGTCGTCGAGACCCCAGTACAGCAATGATAACCCGATATGGAGCCGACCCCTTGAGGCGGTTCCCCTCGAGAAGGCAGCTCTCGGTGTGCTCTCGCGACGAATGTGCCATCAGGGCCATGCTTGGCGCTGTCAAGTTTCGTTTGCACGAAAAATTGAGTTCGCACGAGCGAGGTCAACCCTTCAATCAGTGCCTAGGAGCCTGCGTCGTTTCCCTGGAAATGTCATCCAGCCGAAACCCAAGCACACACATACAGGACCTGCGTTTTCAAACGCAGGTAAAGCTCTAGGGAGGACTCCCATCGGGGAAAATGAGTTTACACATCCCTAGGAACGTTGGCTTACGTCCATTGTTCTGTCAATCAGGCCGTTTATCGATACTCCTTTCCCCGAATCCTTCCGCGCGGCTCTCTTTGGTTATCCTGTGGACACGGACGTGGGCCGGGGGGGTGCATCCTCATCGGGCCAACCCACCCGCCAGGCGTACGCCAGAGCGGCGGCGGAGAGGAAGGCGAAGGCCGAGGCCAGGACGAAGGCGGCCGCCGAAGCCAAAGCCGCGAAGGAGGCGGAGGCGCGGCGTAAGCGCGAGGCTAGGCAGGCGGCGGAGCGGGCGGCGGCGGAGGCCGCGGCGGAGGCGAAGGCTAAGGCACGGGCGCTCCTCATCGCCTCCAGCAACCCGCTTGAGTACGTTAACCGGTACGCCAAGGCCGTGCCGTGTCCGGACATGCCGGCCCACAAGGAGGCGGCCCCGCCGCTGGAGCTCTCCCAGGAGTCTCACTTCTGGCACGCGTGGCCCCTCGGAGCGGTGGGCGTGCCGCACCCGCTCCTGCCGGGAGACCCGGTCGCTAACCCCGCCGAGGGGGAGGGCCTCGTCGCGTGCGCTCACCTGGAGCCCGTCGCCAGGCTCCTCCTCCAGCTCCAAAAGTCATTCGGCGGGCTGCTGTTCGGTACCCAGTGGACCAGCGCGTGGGGCCTAGGCGGGCAGTGGCCGATGGAGGTCCGGGCGGCCGGGAGCGTGCAGGCGCTTGGCCGGCTGGCGCAGGAGCTCGTGGAGGCGCTCCCGGCGCGGGTGTTCCGAGAGTCGTGGCAGACGCCGTACGAGCTGAAGGTGTCGCGGGCGTACAAGACCGAGGTCGAGGCGGCGAAGGCGGCGAAGGCGGCGAGGGAGGCGGCCGCGGAGGCGCAGGCGAGGAGGGTAGCGGCGGCGGCGGCGAGAGAGCTCGCGAACCGGCAGCTCGCGGCGGAGCGGGAGGAAGCGGTGGCGGCCAAGGCTGCTGCCGCCGCCGCCGCCGAAGCTAGGGCGAGGGAGGAGGGAGGGACGGCGGACCGAAATCAGACCGATACAACAGGCGCCCAGGCTGGGGCGTGGATGGCGAACGGGGTGACGTTCGACGATCCCTCGCCGCCGGGATCGAGTGTCCACGGGCGGCGCGGCAGCGGGTCGGGGCTGCCGCCGCAGCCGGGCGGGGAGCCGTCTCCCACGGCAGTAGAGGCGGCGGCGGGTGGGTCGTCTGGCGCGCCCCCGGCCGATGCCGACAGCTACCGGTCCCCGAAGAAGCAACGGCGGCGTTCGAGCCGGCCGTCGGTTCCGCCGGTGGAACTGGTCGTCTCGCCTGCTTCGATGTCCCCGCTGAGGAGCAGCCGCGGCAAGCGCAAGGCGTCCATGGGCGGGGGAAGGGAGTCCTTCGGCGTGGGCGCCGGCGCCGGGGGCGCCGGCGCCGGCGAGGACGGGGACGAGGACACGGCCATGCCCGGCGATGCTAGCATGAAGTCGGGGCTGGACCACAGCAAGATGTCGGACGCGGAGTTCGACCGGATGCTCGCCGACATGGAGGCGGACAGGGGCAGTGAGAGGGGCGGTGGAAGCGGCGGCAAGGCCGCGGCGCAGCCGCACTCTTTCCCCCCCCAGGGGTACTTCGACACCTACCCGAAGTGCGAGTGGCGGGTGCGGTGTTACTCCCCCGGCGTCTCCGGCGGTGGGCAAGCTCCCCAAAGGGTAGGATTAGCGGCGGTGCCGGGACGCGCGGGGGCGGCGGCGGCAGCAGCTTCGTCGACGGTGGCTCTCCCTCCACCCGCTCCCTTCCCTTCTTCGTCCTCGAAACAGCGCCGGCGAACACGGCGGCTGTACCCAGCCCTGACGGCCTCGGCCCGAGCGGCCAGGGAGCTGGGCGTCGGGGAGACGCTCCTCCGCGGCCGTCGGTTCTTCCCGCCGACGAGCCGGAAGCAGCCGCCGTCCCGCCTGGCTCGCGCCATGGCCAGGCGCGGCACCCACCGTCCCATCCCGGGGTTCTGCTACGTGACCCCCGCGGGCACCTCGAGCGCGGCCGTCGACGGCGCCAAGGTTCCCGTGTCGGCGCTCTGGCACGCGCGCGTCGCACGGTGCCGGAGCGCCGCCGAGCTTGCGGTTCACCTCCGGAGCCTTCAGGTGGTGATCGACCAGGACCTCGTGGACCAGGCGACGGCCTCCGGCGGCCTGGGGGTACGGGCCGCGCGCGGCGGGGGAGGCGCCGGGGAGGACCAGATCCACGTCGTGGACGAGCGCTGGGGGTCCGCGGTGGGGGAGGTGGAGGTATTGCTGAGGATCTGGGCCGCTGGGAGAAGGGTGAGTGAAAATGCCGTCTTACCGGGGGGGGGGGGGGGGG
>CACKRE030005095.1:8398-23207 GCA_902602495.3 Ectocarpus sp. CCAP 1310/34
CTCCACCTCGCGATGCTGCGCTTCTTCCGCGCCGCCTTGAGCATCGCCTTCAGGGTCGCCTCGCAGGCGCTGTTCTTTGAGGCCCCACGCAGTTGCTGCTGAGCCGCCTTAATCTCTGTAGACGCTTCGGAAATCTCGTGCTGCGCTTCGCTCGTGTACCAGCTTCTCTGCCCTCGTGCGCACCTCGCCAGCGGCGCGGTCTCAGCAGCGGCCGACATCACCGTAGCCGTCAGCTCGGCGGCGGTCTCTCCCGTTGGCCGCCTGAGCGCCGTGGGCGGAGGGCGGCTAGAGGCCCTGTTTTGGAAGGCGTCCCGTAGGTGTTTGTCCTTCCTCAACCGCTCGAGGTCGATACGGATCCGGCTGCTTCCGCTGTTCCCCCGCACTCGTCGGTTGGGTGCGACACGGGGGGGGAGGCGGACAGTCGTAAGCACGAGGTTGTGGTCAGAGTCTTTGAAGTCGACACGTTTGACGGAGACATTGCGCACGAAACGCCGGTCCGCCTGACGCATGAGGATGAAGTCGAGGCGGTACTTCTCCTTTCCCTTGTTGGAGCTCTGGAATGTGTGCTGCACTCCACCTTTCGGTGTCCGGAAGTAGGTGTTGGTCAGGGAGAGTTGGTTGTCTGACGCCAGTCCAAGGAGTCGTTCCCCGTTGTTGTTCATAATGTCGCGTCCGTACGCGCCGATAATCTTGGCATCGCAGTACCCGTCTTGCCTCCTACCAGTTTGTGCGTTGGCGTCCATTAGCACCACGAGACGGTCACGGCTGTGAACCTCCCGGATCGCTGCGTCGAGAGCAGTCCAGAAGGAGTCCTTGGCGTTAACATCACCGCCCGCGGTGGTGTGTAGGGGGGTATTTCGGCATCTTCGTGCCCCCTAGCCTTGCGCGCTGCGAGTGTGGTGCGCCCTAGCGAGCCTGTACGCTAGGTTGCGTGCCAGGGAGAGCATGATGAGCGCGCCCTTAGGGGGGGGCGTAGGCCTACACCAGGCGCATTTCCGGCAGGAATATTGACTGCGGCGACAGTGTACGAAGAGAACCGGCAGCGACGGTGGTGTGAAGTGGATTTGCTCTGTGGGCAAGGGTTCGGCGATGTGGATCTGGGGTAGACGCGGCGACGTCTGCACAGCATGAGCTCGGAGAAACACAAAGAGTGAGTAGTGCAGAGGAGTGACGACTTTCGGGTTGCTGTTTACTGTGAACGCTGCCTCTCTTACACAACCATTGTCTAGACGTCTCTAAAACTTGATAACCGCAGCACACCGATGCGTGATTGTACCGTACGTGACACAAGGTACCACATCCCCCGGACCGATTTTCAAAGCTCGACTGCAAGTAGTCGACGGTAGTAAAGGAGTGGTGCTGCCGTAAATGGCGGCGTTGAAAACCGTCTGATCGAGGGCTTTCCGAAAAAATATTCAGTTTGATTTTTGCATCCTCTTCGTCGTGGGATGTCCAGCAGTAGTCGAGCCAAGTCGAGCGGAGAAAATCACTCCGGGGGTGTGGTATCTTGTGTCATCCACGGCTTCTACGCTGCTTTGGTCTAGGGCCATGAGGCTTAAGCGCTGGCTACTCCTAACACTGAGCTTGAACAGAGCGTTCATCGAAGTAGTCTATACCGGCAGCAGCAGCGGCAGCGGGAACACTAAGCTCGAACGGAGCGTTCATCGAAGTAGTCTATGCCGGTAGCAGCAGCGGCAGCGACAGCGGCAGCAACAGCGGCAGCTTGTGTATTTCACATTCCAACTACAGAGGCAACTGGTTGTTCGACACCCACACTACATCAATAGCTTGAATGGAAGAGGTTGAGCTGTGTTGACGCTGGCCGCATCCCCCCCCCTCTTGGAAAATCTATGACGTCATGCAGCCACATCGAGGCCGTGAAGGATGTTGTCGTGTCGTGTTCGCATGTTCTTTCGACTTGCTCACATATGCCCTGCTCTCGTGTCCCACTCTTATCACGCCCAATCATGTTGTTCCCCCATATTCCTGGCGCCTATCCCGTTTGTGTCCGTGTTGGATGATAGGTCCACAAGGCATCGGCACTGAGAGTGTACACCGGGCAGCTTGCCAAAAACGCCTCCCAAGGCCGCCTCATGCGAGTGCGGGCATTCACCACTGCAACAGGTGGGCCCACGGCCACTGGAACCTCGACGATCAAGCTCACTTCTGCAGGTCGGAGCTCCTTTTGCGACCCTGTTTAGACTTCGTGGGGAACTTCGACAAGCCCCTCAGTATGGTATCGGGATCGGGATCGCAACCGAGCAACCACGTGCCGCCGTTGAGGCGGCAGATGGGCAGGTCGTCAACGGGCAGCTAATGAAGCTGGTTGTTGAGGGCGGAGCTTCGGCGTTTGTGTGGGAGAGCCTATCGCTGCACACGGACTGTACCTACAGCTGCCCTGTAGCGCTTGTCGTCGAGCTGGATTCAACACTGCATGTCGTACCACGTATAGGACCAGCACGGGCCAGAGTTGTCGCTGAGAAAAACGGATCCCAACACTGCGAGATTTATTGCCTGCTAAGACGTGAGCGAGGAAGAGAAATCGAAGGTGGCGAGCAAGCTGAAGCAAGGTCCGGGTGCCAGAACTCTGTAGCTGTTGTATGGCGCAAGACTAGCCCAAAAGCTCCTCGTCGCGCACAGAGGGAGGGCAGCGAGGAAGAGGGAGGAGGGGAGGGGGAGGGCAGTGAGGAAGAGGGGGATGGGGGAGAAGACGAGGAGGAGGAGGACGAGGGGGAGGAGGGGGGGGAAGAGCAGGAGGAGGAAGAAAAACAAACAGAGGAGCCAGGCGTGAGCTCGAGGGGGCGTAGACTCACCCCGAAACGGCGCTATTCGGAGTTGTAGATTTATGTGCGGTATTGACGACACTTTGGAACACTTCACATTATTACGGCCTGAGGTTCCGTCGAGCATCGGGGTTCTTAGGTCACGCGCGGAGAGGTGTGTGTTGCTGCTGCTTGTTTCTCTCGGCTCCTCAGCTGACTGAGAATTGAGTCGGCGATGTGGTGTGGTTTCTCTACGTAGCAACTGACACGTTCTAGGCGCAGGCATTGAAGGCATAACTCAAGTGACTGCGTGGTGTAGTGCTAATGCTTCGTCTGCACTACAGGTCAAGAAGGTTTTAGGTGCACTACACGACGCAATCGTCAATGAATCAAGAGAACAATAATGGCATAGGCAATAAAATGTTTCTTTTTATGGGCCCTCCTGGGGGGGGGGGTTAGGTACGTAGGTGTGCGGATAAACTTTTCTCGGGCACCCTCGAACCTCCCTGAAAATATGTACAGTTCGTATCTACGCGGATCAACCACACTGCTGTGCACCCGCGCCAGAGACCAAGCACGAGAACGCGCCCCACGCGTGACCAATCGCCGCTAAAATTTTAGGGAAGACGAACTAAGCGACAGAAAGCATATTGCACAAGAATTCAACTTGATCAGTGTAGAGGATCGAGAAGTAGGCACGGATGAAGTTGAAAACTTGCGTTCGCATACAGGCACCGTGCTAATGCCGTGCCGCGCTACCCGCAACACCGAGCATTGATCACGTTAGCTGCTGATCCTGTGATTGTACAGCACATGGAACTAGGCTGCAAAACCAACCACAGGTGGAGTACTCTTGAATGGTGTCAGCTAGGTTTGAACTGATGTTGCTGTTGGGTTGTTGCACCGCACACTCTAGTGCCAGTTGACTCGGGACCCTCTCCCAGCAGCAAAATTCTGCAGGTTCCCGAAGAAAATAATAATTCAAGACGGATGGAGTAGTGACAGTATCACGGCAGCTACAATGTATCATTGTAGATCTTTTCTCCAAGTATGAATACGCAATCAGCATTCGGCGTGTCGAAAACTCGACGAAATACTTACACACGAACACTGGACCTGCCGTCCACTATCTCAGGACGGAGGGGGCGCTTGGTCGCCTTCATCGTCGCCTCGAACCAGGCATGTGATGGAGGACAAAACGTCGGTATGCGTCAACGCTGGAGCTACAGCTCGCGTCGCCGGAGTTTTGTAGGGCGTGCAGACGTGTGCCAACCCTGCACTTGCGTGTCAATCCACGAACACCTCGTAGCTTGTGGTCTCCTCGCAACTCACACACCACAGCAGTCAACAAGCAAGCACCGTCGCGAGGTTGGTGTCTGGAGTCGTGTCCCGGCTGTGTCGGCTTTTGGTGTGACGTGGGCACTTTCCATGGACGATCTGCTGCAGAGTTCTGCCATGGAGCTTCGGTCAGCGTCAAAATATCGGCGGATTGGGGGACATTCATTTGCAGCAAGCCTAGGATCGATGTGGTCGCTTTAAAGGCTCAAGTGGCTGGTATTTCAATTGGATACGCCCTTGAGCACGGCGTCGTGGCCGGCCTCCCTGCAGCAGCTATCGTTCGGATTTCGCTTCAACCAGCCCATCGCCGACGTCATGTGGCCGTCCTCCCTGCAGCAAGTATCATTCGGATGGTACTTCAACCAACCCATTGCCGAAGTCGTTTGGCCCGCCTCCCTGCTGCAGCCATCGTTCGGGAGTAGATTCAACCAGACCATCGCCGACGTCGTGTGGCCGACCTTCCTTCAGCAGCTAGATTTTGGTGATAACTTCGACCAGCCCATTGCCGAAGTCGTGTGGCCGGCCTCCCTGCAGCAGCTATCGTTTCTTAACGAATTCAACCAACCCATCGTCAACGTCATGTGGCCGGCCTCCCTGCAGCAGCTAGCTGTCGTTTCTTAGCGAATTCAACCAACCCAACTTCCAAGGTGGTGTGGCCCGCCTCCCTGCTGCAGCTGTCGTTAGGGAATAGGTTCAACCAGCCCATCGTCGAAGTCATGTGGCCGACCTTCCTTCAGCAGCTATCGTTTGGAGACGACTTCGACCAGCCCATTGCCGAAATCGTGTGGCCGGCCTCCCTGCAGCAACTATCGCTTGGCTTTTACTTTACCCAGGCCATCGCCGAAGTCGCGTGGCCGGCCTCCCTGCAGCAGCTATCGCTTGATTATTTTTTCACCCAACCCATCGTCAACGTTGCGTGGCCGGTCACCCTGCAGCAGCTATCGTTTGGATTTTGCTTCAATCAGGCCGTCGCCGGAGTCGAGTGGCCGGCCTCTCTGCAGCAGTTGTCGTTCGGGTGTGAATTTAACCAGCCGATTGTTGAAAGTGTGTGGCCGGCCTCCCTGCGGAAGTTATTGTTTGGGAATTTCTTCAACCAGCCCATCGCCGATGTCGTGTGGCCGGCCTCCCTGCAGCAGCTATCGTTTGGATTGCACTTCAACCAGCCCGTCACCGAAGTTGCATGGCCTCCCTCACTGCAGCATTTAAAAGTTGGAGACAAATTCCAGCAGTCTCTGATCGAAGTCGCATGGCCGACCTCCTTGCAAAGTGTCACTCGCAACAGGGCCAGTCTACTATGGCAGCCGTCGAGGAGGCACACCTCCGGTTGTGGGAGTCCTGCGTTCGGAATGCAGTGGGGGTATGGCTAGGAAGACCGATACGTGGATAAGTGCGATTGTGACCAACATGCGTAATGTCAGCGACGAAGATCCTGATGCCCACTAAGTATCGAGTTGGCGACCCCCTTCATTTCACTGCTTCTCTCCTTCGTGGCAAGACACGCTCGAAAGTGTTTCCAGGTGCTTGAGGGTCGGCAGTTCAGATATCGCGAAGGACGTCTCGGGTAGCCGTTGCGCTGGGTGGATCAGATCCTTGGCACCGAGTCTTCGACACGTTTTGTGAACCGTGGTACACCGACGAAGGAGAAGAGGTGTGTGGTGGACACGCCATGAAGGCAAGCAAACCAACCCAGCTTGAATGACTTTTATCTAGGGTCGCTTAGGCTTCAGACATGGAGTTGGGCGCGGTGTGCATTCTGTAAGGAGGATTCTATTTACGTCACCGGTGGCGTTATTTCTTACATACGGCACCGCCCGTATCTCAGCCCACAGAGCTTCAATTGGCACAAAATAAATTGCGTTGTGTAGCTTTGACCCACACCAATCATACAAGCCTTTCGACGGTCAAATCCGATAATAAGTGTTTGCGGAGATTTGCTCAAAAGGGGACTCAGCAGTATGATACTGCATCTACCACAAAAAAATCCGACTGTAACTTCNAAAGCTCTGTGGGCTGAGATAAGGGCGGTGACGCATATAAGAAATAACGCCACCGGTGACGTAAATAGAATTATCCATTCTGTAAGAGGTGATCATTGATGCAGCGGAGGATGTAGATGGTGGCCCTGAATATCACAGGGACTGGGGTTTGTGTCGGTTCTTGCATTTGCTCCTGAGGGACGAAACGCGACCTTCGGGCGTTGGGGGGGGAGGGCGGGTTGAGGGCACATGCGTGGTTAGGCACATCACTGGGCATGCGTCATGGTGCTTGTTGTGCATGTTGTTGTTGTTGTCTTCACATTAAAAACCATCCCGGTCTCTCTATCCAGTACCTCCTTCTGTCTCAATCTCTCCGTACTAATCCATCACTTGACTCGGCCAATTTCCGTGGTCACAGGCTAACGTACCTAGAAAAGGTATACCAAAATAAAATGGACCCCAAGGGTCAGCAGAGCGATAAAATACAAGAAAACAAAATATAATCAGAAACAAATAAAATAAAATAAAATAAATAATTAGACTAGTGGAACGGCCGCACCACCAGCCTGGGGGGGTAGCCTCCCACTACATGGAGGCAGGTCGACGGCCAAAGGAAGGGGCGGGGGTACGTGCCATGGCGACCGCAATATGATGGTCGACACATCGTGAAAATTGACAATCCTACGTCTTTCCGACGAACCGTTCCAAGTGGATTGCATGATACCTCTTCAATGATGCCGGGCTGTGACGGGTCCTTTCAAGCTGCATTGACCCTACAGATAAGAGAATTGACGAGGAGGTGGAGAATCGTTGTCGATATTTTCGTTATGCGGTCGTGAGTGACGTTAGTACTGATGGAGAGCGGCAACATGATTTTTTGTCGCAGAAATGCGTTTAAACGGCAGGCTCCCGTTGATCTCGCCGGTGTTTCGAGTTCTGAAGGGAGTGACAGCACGGACCGTCGAAGTGGGAGAAGGGCGATTGCACTTCACCAATGTCACACGGTTGCACTTGCACTCTTTTTTCAAGGCTCTTTGGACGTGGTGATGTCACGCTGCCGACGAATGGTTAGATGAACGTGGTTCTCTAAACAGCTATGAACCAGCTGGTCTGTTCAGAAGTTTGGGGAAGAAGCATTTCGCCCGGGCTGTCTGAAAGAGGTACAACATACGGTATCCACATGCTTACGAAGGTAAGACACAAAAGGGCGGAGACGAAGGCCTTGCACGAAAAGAAAAACAGCAAGAAAGAACCTTCCCTGAGATACGTTCTTCGTGATTCGGATCTCGTAGGGAATGAAAAACGCCTCTGCAAACACGCGCGCAAAGCGAACAAATCCAAGCGGGCTGGTCGCCCCAGCAGTCTAGTTGGTATCATCGAAAACCTGTTAGTGGCCAGGGTCAGGGGTTGGAATTCCGGCGAAAGGGAGCTTTTCTCGCAAAGTAAGTTTTTCTCTCGCTTTATTTCCTGGCCTGGGTGGAAAGCGCTACTTTGTGTGTACACACAGGGAAGAGAGTGCTGCACTCTTCTCGCGTTAAATATCGACGGCGGAGTACCGTCGGAGGGATAGGTAGGGGGCGTCAGGGAGAGGAACCCTTCTGGGTGACCACGGTTCGGAGTAAACGGCACAAGCGTGTACCGCTAGCGCTGATTTGAATCAAAGAAAGAAGAAAAAGCGAGCAAAATCTGTGGCAAAGCACGGAAGGTCGCGGTCATCCGTGGAAGAGCATTTCATTGCCTTGGGAGCCTCGCCGGCTACGTCGAGATCGTTCCCTAAACCTACCTAATCCTACAGACATCCTGCTTGTCGTGCTCTGCGAGGAGGCCAGTGACACAAAGAACACAATCCAACACGCGTAACACATTAGAGACGCATCAACCAGGAAAAGCTGTGGGGCTGCCAAGAGCTACAGGTAGGTTTGTAGTGGAGGCCCAGTCCTAAACCTCCCCCGACAACAACCATGCCCAGGACCTCCATCTTACAGCGACAAACAAAGTCAACGCCGCACGTCACCACCGAGATTCAAGAAAGGCTATGCTAAACTGAGCTATGCAGATCCAGGTCTTCCTTTATCCGGTTGACCAGGTCGAGCACCACGTACACATCATCTTTGGGCAGCTTGTCCGTCGTCGTTGGGATGGAGTTGGTCACGAGAAACTTGTCGAACACGCAGCGATCCCCTCCCTAGTGGAAGTGTCACATCCATCGTTTTTCGTGTTAATTTTTGTGGTTGAGACCCCCGTTTCCATCAAACCCGAGGCGCCCGCCATCAACACGAAGAACGAAGAGGCGAAGAAGACAACGAGGGGCCATGAGTGCACGTAGGCAAAAAACGGAAGCAGATGCCAACAATGGAAAGGAGGGGGGCATGAGTGCACGCAATACAAAACGGCAAAGGACATACTGGTAGATGCAAATGGCATACCCAGGCAAGCCCAAATAACCTCGCTTGGAGTGTACAACGCTCAGAGCAGATACATTGTGCGGGGGGTGGGGGGTCATCGTGGGATCTTTGTCCACCCGCAATATCGCGGTAGGTTTGGCTCAGCTTGTGGCCAAGGGGACTGGTCACCAACAGAAGAGCTAGCACGACGCAGTACTGAAGCACAAGACAATAGTCTACGACAGTACAATGTTGAGACGACAAACACACAAAACCACTACCACAACCTCATTTTGCACGCCCATGAACTACTGTACTGGTGTGGGGGGGGGGGGGGGGGGGGGGGGNGGGGGGGGGGGGGGGGGGGGGGGGGGGGGGGGGGGGGGGGGGGGGGGGGGGGGGGGGCGCTGCCGCTGCCGCTACTGCTGGTGCTGCTATTGCGAATTCTGAGACAGGTCGGGTCATCCTAATTGTCACCTTAGCAAAACGCTTCCACGCTTCCTTGGGGAAGACCCCGTGCGCAACGAACGCCTGCACCGAGTTGGCGCCGCCAGCTTTTAGCGCCAGCCCACACTCGTACAGTGTTCCTCCGGTCTACGCAAACAAGATATGACATGCGGGGAGAGAGAGAATGAGACGGGCCAGAGGGTGGACAATTCAAACAAGAAAACGATTGAGGGTCGCCACCCACGACTACAAATAGTCTGCTCGTCGATCAAGGCAGACCCGAAGCGCGGAACCAGCTTTCAAATCTGGTTATCGTCGACCAAAGCGAAAGTGGAAGCAGCATGTACTGCGCCGAAGAGATTCACACAAAACTGAGACAGGAGGGGTACCATTGACAACAACAACACCACCACAACCGCAACCGCTAATCAGTAACATGCAAAATACCTGCACAAGGTCGTCTACAATGATTATGTTCTTGCCCGCGGGGTCGCCATCTTGGATGGTAATACTGCGAATCTCACCATCCCGCACCTTGAGGTTTCGCAGCAACAAGAGCAAGCACGAGGAGTACGCGTGAAAGTCGAGGAGGCGGTGCTCGAAACAAACAAAGCCCAAGGTAATGAGCGGTGTTGCCGTCAATTGGTGAGGCAAAGCCCTCCACGATCTCTAAACCTTGTGCTTGCGAAAGACAACGGAGGCAGAATGAGTACACCGATACCGACAGTCCACTGAGCAACACACATCATTCCTTGGTGCCTCCATTAACAAGGTTATTCTTCAAAGCTCGGAACGATGGAACATGACGAAGTGCATGTGAGGCGGAACACGGCACACACGGTTAGCAGCGGCGCAATGTAGCGTGCTCGTGGGCGGCAAGGCACACGGGGCATTCCAACAAGAAACCAACTTAGCACCAACGACTCGGGGCTCCGTGATTTACCTTCCCGCATATGACGGTGTGGAACCCCAGGCCAGCGAACATGTGGGCGAAGCGTTTCGCGGCCCCGTCGTCTGGGAAGGCGATGCAGCTGTGCGCAACACGGAAGAAAGATAGGGAGTGGGATGAGGAAAGCGGGAACACACGCAAGACGAGAATGAGGGGGTACGCCAGCTATGGCGAACGCAGCCCTCCAAATGAGAAACAAGAGAAAACAGTGCGACACCGGGGTCTACAAGGCATGGCGCCAGCGGCGATGAGGAGCACAGAGAGCGCGCGTGAGAGAGGGAAATGAACATATACAGAGCAGGAAACCCACGCTTTGGCTGTGACGGGAAAGCCGGACGAAACATCCGAAACTCACGCAGTATGGGGGGGCAAGGTTCATTTTCCCTGGTACAGTAGATCGAATTCCTCAGGCTACTTTTCCCCCCCAAAAAAGAAATAACCCACACACGAATATGAATTTCATTCGAAAACAAATGCGAAAGCGACGAGAGAAACATAATCACTCACTCACTCGATATCGCCTTTCTTGAGCTCGTTGATGAGAATGGGGATGCTCGTCTGCAGAGACGCAATAGCGTTTCCGTGGAGGTAAAACCGGTTCTGCAATAAGGAGGGACGGACGAATAAACAGTGAAATCACATGAAGGTAGTAATCGAAAGCGAGGATTGTGGTCGTGGCCCCTCCCTCCCGTAAATATTCCTCCCGCCGCACCACCCTCCAACGATTGTCGTTACTACGAGCAAGCGATTCCACTGTTGGGTGCACCCCACCAGCGGTATTTATTCCATTCCTCACTCGGTTCGGGGTCTGGGACGTGCGTCCATCGGACATCAAAGAATATTCGATGAAGACCCCCGACAGTGCTTGAGGGCTCCGGTCAGCTGCGGTGGAGCAGGATGAAATCGAAGATAAAAGAGAGCGCGCGTGCCTTTCTCTCTCGTACATTCCCGCGAAACAATCCCCCCGTCCTCCCGTCCCTACGACGGAAAACTCTCTCCCTAATTGTCTCTCTTTCTTTCATTTTTGTCTCTCTCCTCATTCCGAACCCCTTCCAACGTCACGGTGCCACATTCCTCCTCGCCTGCAAGGTGTGCAGATCGTACACGAGCAAACGTGTAGGCTTGCCGCAAGAAGGCAGGTTGCTGAACATCTGCGCGTACGTGTTCGCCGTGGCCACCTGATGGAAGCCACCAAGAAAACCGGACACAAGACCTTAGACGGGAAACTCATGCGTGAAATATAAGTGGTCGGTGTAGATGAGATGGAAGCACGGCACGAAGAGTACGGATGGGTGATAACAATTGAGCCCCTAAGTAAGGGAAGAGGAGCGGGGCGGGAAGGGTCATGCGAAGATAAAACGAGTCGTTAGGAGTTGGGCGTGCGTGGGGGTGGGTGTGCGGAAAATGACAAATCGTGGTCAACGATGTTCCTTTTCAAACTTGCAATGAAAATTGGCGCTTCCAGCACCACGCCGCTGCACAGTGACGGCTGCAGCTTTCTTGTCGGACACCCGGATGGCATGTCAACCAATGCTGACAGGCTTAATCGATACCAACAGTGGCACCTGTACGTCGAGTGCGCTACCGGCGTGCATCGTCTTTTGACAAGATCCCGGTCGGCCTGAGCAAATTTGAAACCTAGCAGTACCCCTGCTTCTGGTTCGAAAAAAAAATCACCCAAAGGCACACCGTTGAGATTTTGGCCTTCAACAACGCTACTGGATAAACTTGCTGTTTCCGGATGAGCGGACTCGATTCATCTCTCGCATGCATGTCAGGTACAACACATTCTCCTCTACAGCCCGATTTTTGGGAGCACCGCGGACTAGAGTTTTTTTCTACCTTTGTTTTTGCCGTCGGCGCGCTTGACGCAAACTAGAGAGAAAAAAAAAGGGGGGGCACACGCAGAGAGTGTTGCGCATTATTCGAATGCTGGCCCCCTTCCAGGGACCTTGATTTTACTCGCTGGCACCGACATCTTTTCATTGGTCAGCCGGACAGGGCAGTCAATGGCAACTGACAAACACACACACACGCACAGACACACCTGCCCCTCTTTGACGACTCTCTCCATGGTGCCGGTGGGGTAGTACGGCAGCACGACTGTCAGCGACTCCACGAAGTACTGAAGCAGACAGATCATCACCTAGACTTACACCCAAACACAACACGGCGCAAAGGAGTGCAGCAGGCCCAAACATGACACGATAGTTATCACGGACCGTAATGGGTATCAGCAATGCCACGACCAGCATCAAATGTGGTGGTGCAATGGGGCAGCGGCTTATAGAAGCGATAACATGACCCCCACGAAGTCGCGGTACAGTAGAGGCCCCAAAAACAGGGCATGAAGCCGGACCCTGACCAAAAACATGTCGGTTGTGCGTTATCTCATTTGAGCGACAGCTGTCACACAGGAAGAAACAGTGGGTAAGATCATTATGCATCGCATCGGCCTCAGAGCAGCCAAGGAAGACTGGTCCTTGTGAGCACGCGGGTCGGCTACACATGGTACTGTTCCATGTAGCGCTGCAGTACCCCCACTTTCAAAGACAACAAAACCACAACGAAGACACCAAAGTTTGAGACACCTCCCTGAATGACCCGACACTATTTAGAAACTCATTTTTCCTTGCAGCGGGGACAACGGTGCAGTACCTGAAACTGGCTGAGGGTGACGTCATTGTTGTGGAAGGAGGCCAGGAAGAGGACGTGCTCGCCGGAGATGACGTTGTACGGAGTGAAGCCACCGATCTACGATTGAGCACGAAAAGTAAGTGGCAGCAGCAGCAACAACAACAGCATACGACGGCGAGTCATTAAACAAAGGCCGCATCAACAACAGCGACGGCTACAGCAAAAAGGACGGGGCTCCGCGGTGCGTGCCGCACAGGCATCCTACAGCGAGGGGGGGAGCCGTACACGGACAACAGCGTGGAGCAGAGCCAGAGACGGGACGGTAAACGTGCTACAGCCGTACGGTACGCAGTGCAAGGGAGCAGTGTTCGGAACCCAATGAACGAGCCAAGTTTTCCTTGGTGCGTCAAAGATGTCACAGCTCACACCTCACACCTCACACCTCGATGTTGTCCGTCCCGTCGGGGAACTTGCCCCAGCTCGTCTTGTGGAACCGGAACCGATCCGGGTGTAACTCCTCCAGCCGCTCCCCCAACCCCTCCATAGCCTCCGCCGCCAGTATCTGGTATCGGTGCTGAGACCGCCTTCGCTTCGAGGAGTAAGCGGCAGCAGAATCCAACGGTACGACGAGAATGACCGCATGCATGCAAGTGCGGCGGCTAGGAGAGGGCTGCGCCTTCCCCTTGACGTGTATGAAACGCCCCCTGGACTTGGCCGATTTTCAGCGCATGATTTGCTCCAAAACAACGAAGCTGCCACCATCAAATGATGCGTTCGTGGAAAGCTCTCGATGAGTGCGTCCAACACCGTCATTTCTGGAGCCGTCACAGCGCGTTTGCTGCAGCGAAATCGAGCTTTAAAAACTGGTCAAGGAAGTATGGTCGATTCTTTAGCAGCCTCCCGTAGGTAAGTTAATCATCTTGAATATATTTTCGGTCTCTGTGTCGGCCTATATCGTGCGGTAGAGTGCGGTCGAGAACGGTTGGCTGCGAGATCTTCGCCTCCACAGCTGGGTGTCGATGTTGCCACCGAGGTTGCTATGTATGCAAAGACCCACCATTTTGACGATCGCATGTGCGAGTCGTTGATTGTGATGGGAGTGTGGTGCGTTAGTGATATCGTTACACTGGTTTCGTGGTGCGAAAATGAAGTAGAATTTGGTTAGAAAAAGCAGACCCCGTTCCCTAGTCAGCTCCGCCGCCACCATTGAGTATCGATTCTACAGCTCGATTTTCATGTTTTCATCGCCACTGCTAGCCTACACCGTACGATACGCGTATTGTACAGCAGTAGTCTACAGCTAGACAGTTTCCAGCAATGTAGGATCCAACACGACGGTGCAGTGTGCCGTGGTTCTCACCCCTATTTCCTTACTTTCCGTGAGAATTTGGGACCCTATTTCGGCCTACTTGTGCTGCATCACCACTCGGATGGAACATGCTTACCACTGCTGTATATTTGCATGCCTTCACGCCTATGTGACCCCGGTTTGGTCGTCTAGCTGGTAGAAGTGGAGGATACGGGCCAGAAGGGCAGACGACAGAATCCAATGATGGGAGAAAAAAAAGAAAAGTATTTTAATAGTTTGTTTTTTAGGGGAAGTGGCCCGATAGGGACGCTTTTTGTTTTTCAAAAAAAAACTGTTTGGAGTGGTGGGGGCAAACGGGCCAAGGCTGTCCGTCTGTCTGACCAGCCATAAATAAGTCAGCAGACTCGAGCCCATTTCACCATCTCGGCACCGAATTGCAATCTAAGACGTGTTCACAACAAGTAATATAATGCCCGATCTGCCCGAACTACTACCTCTCCAATCTGTGCTCGGTGCGTCGAGATAGTGCAGCGTCGGTACCCAACTTGAAGCAGGGAAGTTGCTGGCCCCTTGCAACACCGAGAGGAGACGTCGTTTGATTTTGAACCAAGGCAGAGACTGCCTTGCACACCACACACCACACACACAGAGCCAGACATGGACAAACAGGGAGAGGGAGACACAGACCACAGCGAGTGCGAGACGGCGGGAGAAGGGTGTGCCATACACTGCTGCTGTTAGCTATCGGCGGAGGAAGCGAGACGAGAGATCAACATTTGGTTGCAGCAGCAGCAGCAGCGGCCTCTCTCTCTCTTTTCGCGGAGAGGGGCACATGACACAACCATTGGTGCGACATGTTCTGCTGTACGCCTCTCTACACGTTTGTGCGCGAAGGCCTAGTGTGCGACCAGTGCCTCCCGTGCTAGCCTGGTTACCCATAACACGCTTGAACGCTTTTGAGATTTCCCGATCAAAGCTCGAACCAACAAGCGAAGCACAACAGCAGA
>CACKRE030005095.1:39504-53190 GCA_902602495.3 Ectocarpus sp. CCAP 1310/34
CCCCCCCCCCCCCCCCCCCCCCCACCCGTACATTCTCGATCAAAACCCTCTCCCCTTCCCAACACCGCGGTTTCCCTATCCGTCGTCTACTGGTCTAAACACGCAAAATGAAACCGCCGCCTACTGGCCACCTCTCGCTCAGGCCTGTCTCTCACAACACGGCTGCGCGCGGGCCAACTCGTAGACAGATAGGGAGGCTAGACATGACATACCATACCACAGCAGCACGACATGACATACGAAATACAAAGGGGGCTAGCAATATAAAATGACATACACGGGAGATTGGTTCGGCGTCGGATTTGGCACCTACACGTCGTAACGTACCAAAGGGGAAGAATGCAAGGCGAGGTGCGCAGACCCCCACAAGGCGGCATCATTCTACAACCAACCACGACTCAAACAGAAAACCATTTGTCAACGCCGAAGGCCGTGAAGGCGGGGGATACACCCGCCCAGCGCACGAACGTTGCTGAACGCGGTGGGGTCGACTCAACTCCTGTCGCTGGTACCGATCGATCTCGCGTCTCTCTGCGAAAGATTAGGAAGCTTCCCATAAAAGCCTAATCTACGCCCACACCACAAGAGAGACGGTCTTCATCGTATCCCATCCCCCCCCCACCCACACGCGCTGCAAGAATCGTTTTTTTTTTTTTCCGCGTTCCAACAGGAAGTAGGCCCTTCATACCAAAATATAAATATTACTTCGAAATCCAATTCCAACTACACGCACCCGGGGACAATGTTCTAGGCGAGAATGAAGCTAAGCCACGCTCGTTGGTTCTGCGCATCTCCCTCCCCGCGCCCCCCCGAGACGGAAGAGATATCCGGAGATCTCCGGATATCGATCCCTTCCACAACTGCCGGAGAACGCCCTCGCGCAGATAAGAAAAACGACCGAAGCACAATAATAGGCAAGACAATGGTACGCAGTAATGTATTCCACACATCGATCGGTCCCTCTTCGTCAATATTATACAGAGAGCCCACGTTAACGTTAACATGTACACGTACGTGCGCAAGACAAGAAAACACAACGACAGCAGTAGCGACCATGAAAGATTACTTCTGCTCGTGAAGGGCCATTCATTAGATTGGGTTGCATTGCCTACTGTTTGCAAGACGACCACACGCGGGTGGTTACAGCAACCGCCGTGCCGCACCGCACGACTGCGGCATGCATGGTACGTCGTCCTCGTAGTCTCCCTTCCTTGCTTTTTGTGGTTCTGTGCCCTGGTGCTAGCACTCCCGGATCGGTTACCCCCAGGATACAAGTTCGTCGCCTTCTCATTCGAGGCCCAAACGTACACCACACACGCACACAACCCCGGCTTTAACCCCGCTACCCACGTCAATCCAAAACCTCAAATTTTCCACCACCATAAAAGAAAAAGAAAAGTTCACCCTCAATACCCAACTGTTGTAGTCTTCGTCACGAAAGACTCCCACACTCACTCTCACTGCTGCACACACTACCGAACACACTATTCCTTACAACGACAATCTCGATTGTACAGGGACAATCAAATCAGGGCAGCCAACGGCCGGCGTAACGGCCATCCAAATCTCAAACCTCAATCCGACATCATGGACCACAGCACGACCAAACCTACTAGCGCTGGTACAAGGCCACAACGGCACTCCCCCTCGTGATGCGTACCACAAGCAACCCAGAATCTTTGATACACAGCCTCCGACCGACCGACCGCATCATGCACCATGCACCATGCTTTTCCACCTTTTCTCACCAAGAAGATAACCTACGCTCGTTGGGACGACTCAACTTCGGACCGTGTGGATCTCCACGAAGAGACCCTCGACTGCTCGCAAATCGTTCGGATCTCGACCATGATGCTTGCCGCCCGACCGTTCGCGAGAATGCCAAAAGTAAATTTGGCCGTCGAATGACAGCCCAGCCAGCAGGCCTTTGACCTAATGATATGGACGACGTAATGTAATAACCGATCAGACCGACCTCATAAAAATCCAATCGAAACAAGCAATTCAACCAATGGATTGATCGACCGATCGACCAATCAATCCATGTATCAACAAGGAGCGGCCAATCGATCGACGTTTTAAATATCAATAATAACCATTGCCCCCAAATGTGTGGTGGGGTTGGCTCTCGAGTCACGATCAAAAACTGAACAAATCCGTAGCTAAAGTTACCGGCCATCATCATCAGTGCAGAGGAAAAACCATCTGCTGCTAATTCCACCACCCTGCAAGCACGCGCGCGCTAAACAGCCGCACCTCTCGCACGTGCAATCGCTCTAACCTGCACACGCACCCACACCGTTAAATGCTTTCTCGTACCCTAAGCCCGCCCGCCCCATGCCCAGGCAGCCACCCCTCCGTTCGACGCCATCCTGGCCGCCACCGCCGCCCGCCTAGCGTCTGCGTCCTCGGGCGCCATCCCCTGCGGGGGCGGCCGCTGGTGCTGCCTTCTGCGCACTCCGGGGGAACAAGACGAAGACCTTCCGCCGCCGCTATTCCGAAAGTTCTCGCTAGCCGGAGACCGCGGAATCGCCGACGGCTGCTCCTGCTGCTGACGGTGGTGATGGTGCCCAACCGAGCCGCCGCCGCCGCCCTGCGGCGGGGTGTACGCAGATCGGGGGGAGCGAGGAGACCTGGGCGGAGCGCCACCGGCGGCGGCGGCGGCAGAACCCCCCCCACCCACGCCGCTGAGCCCCCGTTGGCTCGGGAGGGGCGGCGTCCTGCGCGGGACCATCTCGTGTCTGCCGTAGCGAGGCGATGACGGCCCAACGCCACTACCGGCAGGCGGGGACGCGGACGGCGGCGACAGTGCTCTCCCGGAAGAGCAAGTATCCTGTGGATGCTGCCGCTGCCGCTGCTGGTATTGCTGTCCGGCCCGAGAGAAACGCGGCGAGACCACCGGGACGGGAGCGTGTGACTGGCGGTGGCGCGGCGACTGCTGCTGGGGCTCCGTGGACCACCTGGCGGAACGGGGGGAGATGGGAGACGTCGGGGGACGTCTTTCCATGGCACCACCATTGCTTCCGCCGCCGATGCCGGCCCCTGCCTTGCCCGTCTCGAAGTTGCTGCGCTCCAGCGCGGCTCGAGCGGTAGATGCTGCTGTCAATGACAACTGTGTTAAGGCAAAAGGAAGGACGGACAAAGGCCAAAAGGAGGGGGGGAGCCGAAAGAGAAAAATTAATGGCAACGTCGTGTACCACTGACGAGCGATGCCATGCTGTACAGTCTTCAAGTGGAGACAAGACAAGACGCTGGACCATGAGCGGCCACTAGGGTCAGAGACGTGTGCCGAGATGTGAGCACAATCTTAACAAAAAACAGCAGCATTTGTGTATGTGTATGTATGTCTCCACGACTCAAGAACACAACGCTCTCCTCCAGCCCCATTTCTGCAGCGGCTGCCGTGGCTCCCGCTGCTCCGCACCGCCGAACAGCGCACCCCAACGCTCACCTTTACCAGGCCCGCCCCCGCCTCAGCCGCCTCCCTCGCTTCCATCATCGACCGCTGCTCCTCCTCCGACGACACCGCGCGCGACGGAGGCAGCGAGCGGCTCTCTCCACCACCATCGCCAGCGCCACCGCTGCCATCACCACCGCCGCGCTGCCCCCGGCGCTCAAGCGAGGGAGGCCGCCCCCCGAGCATCACGGCCGCCGCCGCCGCCGTTTCCGCCGTCCCCGACGACAGCGTCCGGCCGTGCCGGGGCGGGGCGCCGCCGCTTGCCGCCGCCGACACCGGCAGCGGCGGAGCCGAGGCCGCGCTGGTGGCGGAGCCGCTGGAGCCGGCGCGGTGTAGGTTTTTCTCGGCGGCGCGCTCCCTCCGACAGACGAGGTTCCAACGGTTCTTCACATCGTTGTCGCTCCGACCTTACGAAGTTGTATCGGGAGTGATAGAAACAAGGGAGCAGCAGCAGGCTAGGGTGGGGACGGAGGCTTCTCGGGGGTGTGCCTTCCAGGGAATGTCCGGGATACGTGAAAACATCAACATCCAAGGCAGAGGTCGTAAACAATGTACAGCAACGAAAGACGGACCGAACTGCCGCACGCAACCAACACTCGGAAGACAGAAGACAGCTGCGTACGTACGTTTACTATCAATTATTGTTCACCTGGAATCTGACGAGCGATCTCCGCCCATTGGTTGTTGAGGCGAGCGTGCAGGGATAGCAGCAGCCGCTCCTCTTCCTCGGTCCACGGTCCGTGACGGAGACTCGGGTCCAGGTGGTTCAGGTAACGCTCGCGGCACTGCTTGCCGACCCTCCCCGGCATGTGGTCGGAGATCTGACGGGCAGCGGGAGTGGTAGAACAACCGCCGGAGCAAGGAAAGCAAACCCTTCATCACTTTTCGTCTTGTTTCGGATGTGGGAGAATAGTTGATCCTGCTTTGAAGCGGGAAAAAAAAAATTGGTCATGCCACTGCTGTTCGTTGGAATGAATACCAAGGACAGGCTCCTCTGCCACTATTGCTGCAAATTCTCGCTCGTAGCCGCTCAAGCCTAGCACAGCCGTCGATGTCACGCTACTGCTGCTGCTGTTGCCGACAAAACAGTTGATAGCTCGGTGGCCAGACTGACAACGCTGGTTTTGGGTACGATGAAGTTTTCCAGGGCTGATGATACAACTGATACGCTCGTCTCCGCGAGGGCTAGGAGATACTTCGGGTGTAGGATAACGTAAGGATACATTGTTAGCAGCAAAAAGGGGACAAGACTGCAACGATCGGGCATCTCACCGACATGGCGAACAATTTACAGCACGCCTGTTTCGGTCCGCTTCGTGCACTCATTTCGGCGCAGAGGTCAAGCGTGACAAACAAGCGTCCCCCACGGGTACGAAAACATGAAGACGAAAATTGGAACCTACTGCTAAGCCGAACGTTCAATCACATCACCCTACGACGATTGCACGCCGCCCGACGATAAACTTGCAAACACGAGACCCACGTCACCACCACGCTCTCGCACCTGGGACCACTTGACGCCGAATATCTTCACGAGATCGTTGAGGCGATCATCCTCGTCCTTCGTCCAGGAGCCGACCCCCTTCGGTCCTCTCCCCGTTGACCCCGTGGCTACGCCCACCCCGCCCGGGGACCCAAACGGCAGGGGGGCCCCGCTGCCGCCCCCGCCGCTGCCCCCCCCGCCGCTGCCGGGCGTCATCGCGCCGCTGCTGCTGCTACTGCCTTTCCTCTGCAGCAGCAAGGAGGAAGGCTGCGTCGGCGACGGGTACCTCCGCTGCTGCAAGACGCCCCGCGCGGCGGCAGGGCCCCCCGCCTCCGGCTGCGACGCGGTCGCCGCCGCCGCCGCCGCCGCCGCGACGGCGGCTCCGAGCGCGGCGTCATCCGCCGGCGCCATCGAGGGAGGCATCCTGTCGTGATGGTGGTGCTGTAGGAGGTGGTGATGGTGGTGCTCCGCGACGGGCACGCCCCAGCGGTAGCTCACCCCTCCGGCCGGGCTACCCGCCGCCGCCGGCGCCACCAGCGCCGCCCCCCCGCCGGCGCCGGCGCCGGCGCCGTTGTGGCCGGGCGTCGTCGAGGTGGCCGCGCTGTTGCTGCTGCAGCTGCTGTTGTTTCGGGAGAGCTCGGAGGGGGGCACTGTGGGATAGGGCGGGCGAGTACCTCCCAGGGCCCACTTTCTGGCACACTGGGTGGGAGACCTGTTGTTGAAGTGCACGGACACTTGGTCCCACCGTCCGGAACCTGAAAACGACGATAAATCACAGCAACCACAGGGGGGCGAAGGGCAAAACCGCTTGTTTGTGTAAAGAACGCATTTTATTCCGTCTGGCGGCATTCATCACTTGTCTGCTCAGTAAAAAGCTACAACAGACCTGATGTCACTATGATAGTTTCCCTCAACCGCCGCTACTGCTGTAGAGACCGTACCGCAACGTGCCATCCACCCCTTGGTCGAACGGGGTGCTACATACCTCCAACGGGTGGTCAGTTGTACAGATAGAATACGTTCATGTCACCAACAATGCAAATGCTCAAGATAACAATGACAAACTCAGCGAGGGGATTTGGCCTTCCGTGAGTGGTTCAATCGCCCGTCTATTTGTGCTGCGGGGTGAGGTGCACCAAAAAGTTGCTTCGTATCAGGGTATTCGTGACCCCGGACTACATTGAATACCTAAAAAAACTCGATGAGGATCATTAATTGATTTTCGTGAGGACGCATACTAAATTCGAAGAACCGGTTGGACCGTTGATGGAAGTAGAAAACGACGCTTGTCGATCAATATTATCAAGCAAGACCAACACAAACAGCACCAACCGGCAATGCTATCATACAAAAACCTACCGAAGTTGCGGACGAGTGCCTCCAGCAGCTCCACCTCACGCGCTGACCACGGCTCTTCTTCGTCATCCTCCCCTCCCGAGCTCATACCCTCCCTTGATGACTGATTGTCCAGGCCGCGTGGTCTCGCGACGCCCATGGACGGTGAGGGCGAAGGTGAGGAGGCTATGCCTTTTGGTTTCAGCATCAGCATCGGTGGCAAAGGAGACAACAAAGACAGACAAGACCATGTGATTTAAGCATTTTCAGAATTTTCATCGGTAGCGGACCCACAAGGAAATAGTTTCGACGGCAGGAGCTTGGCTTGAAAACGAAAACAAACGCAAAAGGAAGGTTCAACGTACAAGAACTACATCGATCAGGCGCAGGCGCTCATCGTAATGAGTGGCAGGCACACAGCACACCACTCATTGAAACACACAAGCGACACGACCTTTCACATTCAAAGCAAAGGGACACCGGTCTACATGACAGCATGCTTGTATCCCAATCCACATTTCCGATGAATTTCATGCAGTGCGTCGCACGAGGTCGACGGGAAATTGGGCGTGAGCAACAACGCTTTGGCCGATCACCACAAATGCCCGCGCGTGGGAAACGGTGTGGGGTAGGTACTGAGGACGCGGTACGTGTCAAGATGTACCGGCCACACGACGGGTACAAGTGGGCGCGCAATTATTCCGTAACCGAGAGAATGTTTTTCGGAGAAGGAGGAATGGCAGCACATCTGACAAGGCAACAAACACAGAAGGGGTGTACTTATAGTCGTGCATGCCGTAGTCGTTAGACCATTGACCTCGCATCCCTACAAAGCCGGGACGGAGCACGCCGGGTTCTCACCGGACCAGGCTCTCACATCACCAAGCGCGAAGCGCCGTGAGATATTCGGCGAGTCGCATGAGGGGTGTGCTGCATCCTGCTAAGCGTTTTCGGCATCTTGTGCTTTCTTCCTTGCGTACGGATGACAGCTGCGTATGACTTAATTTATTTTCTGGTGCTTTCACTTCCTGAGACAGTTGTAAGCAATGTGTAACTGCCTCGAGGGTGCTTGACCATTTTAACACAACGTGGTGCGATCATCCCCTTTGCGCGGAGTGATGGTTCTCCACCCCGCACAACATGATCTACTCGACCACCATTATGGCTACCGCCAAAAAAAACGGAGGAAAAAAAAAAAACGGTAACCTGGTTGCCGAGTTCACCAAGTGAATTGGCTTGTTTTACAACACCGTCGTTGCCAAGCGACGAAAACCCAACCCCGATAGCAAACACCGGGGGAGGATAACAAACACAGGGGGGGGGGGGATAGGGTTGTAGCGGGAAGGGGGAGAGCCTTGTAGTACAATACAACCCAGCGCACGCGCCGCCGTCCTCGCTGCCCTCGCTTGAAGGGGTAGAAAGAGGAGGTGCTCCAATGAAAGCAAAAGACACCACTGCTGTCTCGAGTTGACTTGACCCATGACAGGACTCACCCTGATCCCGTGGCACTCGCGTCTGGTTGCTGCAGTGGCTTCTTTGGTGCTTCTTGACTTTCTCTAGCTGGTGGTGATGGAATCGCATGCCCTTCTTGACACCCTCCTGAAAAAACACAGACAAGAGACACACCATCAAGAATAAAAAACGAACAATGTAAAAATAAGAATTTGTAACAACCCTTGCGAATGTTATGTTCCCCACCAAGAACATTATCAATTGTGGCAAAACAAGATAAATCTGCAAATATATATATCAATGTAGAGTCTGGATTCTGTCAACAGCAATATTATATAGACTATCACAGAAGTGCATCAATCGCCAGCGTTGCCCAATAGCAACACACCCACCCATCCATGCCAACTCCAATTCCCTCGATACTCTCTTGGATTTCTGGGTCTTTTTTTCGCTCTGACGGCGGCAAGTAAGCGATGTGCGCGCGCCGCCGCCGTCACCGCCGGCCACATCCGTTGTGGACCGTGGAGAACTGTCGGAAAGGAATGAATGATTGCATCTGCTCCGCGTACCTGGTGGACATGGGAGCATGTGGCGTGGTAGTGCTTGCGGTGGGAGACCATCGTCTGCGGGTTCCTGTACACACACTGCTCCGCCTTGCAGATCTGGACAAGCGACGGACAAAGCATTCGTAAACCAAGGCACCGCCGAAACCATGTAAGACACGAGAAGAGAAGAGAGATGAAGGTAGATAGATAGATAGAGAGAGATAGAGAAACGCATACACTTAAGTCGCGGCACCAGCGACACCAAGGGTATACGTACTTGCTGGGCTCAATTCACAACCAAGAGTCCGCGTGGGAACAGTTGGGGCGAGCAGGGAGGGAACAAGACGGAGCAGCGTGCATGTTGTCTCTGAGGTTTGGATCCGAACGACAGATGCCGCAATCTGAAATTTCTCCGGGAGGATGCTCAGTCCGACGCCCATGAACAGCAACACATGCCACGCACACATGACAGGCACATACGATAAACGACCTTACCTCACGCCGAGTCACCACCCGCCATAGCGACTCGTCCAGCTCGAAGAACGTGTCCTGCTGCAGCTGCCTCTCCAGCGACCCCATCGCGCTGTAGTTGCTGTACGCACTCATCTCGGACAAGTCCGAGTCGTAGTCCGACTCGTACGTCCCGCTCCCTGCACCCCCTCCTCCCCCTCCACCACCGCTACCGCCGCCACCGCTCCCGAAGCCCTCTCCCCCGACCACCCCACCGCCGGCGCCGCCTGCGCCAACGTACACGCCTTTGCTGACCCCGGGCCTCGACCGCACGCCTCTAGTAGCCGATCGGCCGCCGCTCAGTCGTCGGGTGCCCCTCCGCCTCATCCCCGCGCTCCCGGGCGCGTGGGCCGGGGACGGAGGCGCCCTCCTCGGCGACGGCGAGTGTGTCGACCCGCGCGAGAGAACGCCCCCGACTCTCCGGTACTCCCGCCCGGGGGACGGCGGGAACGGGCTCGGGGGCCGGCCCATGGCGTTGGCGTTGGCCGACGGCTGGACCATCGCGGGGGGGGCCGAAGCCACCGAAGTTACCGGGGAAGGGGTGGGGAGTATCCCTCCCGCCTGCGCGTTCTCGTTGGGGATCCACTCCACGTCCATGGGGTTCTTGCTCACACACGCGCCGGCGGCGGCAGTTTCGAGGCCTACGCCCGCGGAAGAAGAATCTGTCTTCGTTTCCACGGGGTTGACGTTGCTGCCGCCGCCAGCCATGGCGTGTCCACTTACCCTGACGGAAAGATTGTCGTGCGCCTGCGACCGCAGCGGGTACTCGCGCCCGCCGCCGGCCCTGTCCCCGTGCGAGCTCGGGTAAGACACCAGGGGGGAGAAGCACGCACCAACGCCGCCGCCCACAACGGCCACGCCGCTGTTACCGACGGCCATGAGCCGCGGGGGGCGGGAGGGTGACTCCAGAAGCCGGGTTGTTGTGCCGTCGGGGTTGCTGCCGCCGCCGCTGGTGCAGCTGTCCTTCGTGTCGAAGACTCCCTCGACGCTGCGCCGCCGGCCGCGAGGTGAGGGGCACATGACCGGCCCGCCCGGGTCTGCGTCCATCGCGACCGTGAGAGAACGTTTGCGGACGAGGGGAGGTCTGCCGCCCTCCCCGCCTCCGGGAGTACTAGCTCGGGAGCTTGGTGGGCCGCCACCGCCCAAGGGGGTGTAGGTGAAGTCCCCCCCCGCCCCGCCGCCCACGGAGGGCGACGCGATGTCTTGCCTCTGGTAGCTGTTGAAGACGGAGGGCGGGGCGGAGGACGACCCACCCCTCTCCGTCGGCGAGGCGGTGTTGGCGCCACCGTCGTGACTCCCTCCTCTGCGTACCAAGCCACCGGCAATGCTGCCGTTGTTGTTATTGTTGCTGCTGCTGGATGTGTCGTTGTCCTCGGAGGAGAGGAGAGAGGTAATCGCAATGCCACCGCCCCTGATCTGCACCCGCGCCGCTCCTCCGCCGCCGCCGCTGCTGCCGCCGCCGCCGCCGCCGCCACCGCCGCCCCCGGCGGAGCCGGCACTACGCCGCCTGTTGTTGTCGCGTGCGACGTCTCCGCCGTAACCGTCAAGCCCCGCCGCGTTCGCACTCCCAATCGTGCCGTTGGAGAACTCCCCGGCAGATGAGAATCTCCTGACGTGACGTGAACCGACCGGCCGGGGCACCCCGTCTTCGCCGATCCTGGCCGCTGCTGCCGAAACGGCTCCGGTGGTGGCAGCAGCATGGGGAGACGCCGAGCTCTCCCTGCCGCTGGAGATGCCGCCGCGGTTCTGGATGTAGGCCTTCCTGCTGCGGTGATAGGAGCCCCCTTCTGCCCTGCTGCTACTGCCGTTGCCGCTGGCAGATGCTGGCGCCAGCGATGCTGTCGCTGCTGCTGCAGCAGCAGCAGCAGCAGCGGAGCCAATTCGGATTCCTTCACCACTGTTGCTGCCGCTATCCCGACCGCCGCCGCCGCCTCCTGCAGAAAAGGCAGAAGCACGCGAAGTCTGTCCCGTGGCAGAGTCGATCTCGATTTTCGGACACATCCTGGAATCCGCCGTCTCGGCAAGGGCAGCGGCAGCAGCGGGCGAAGCGGCGGGAGAAGGATTTCTCACTGCTGCATCCCCCCCCGGCGCGTTCGCGTTCGGTGACCCTGCTGCTGCTGCTGCTGCTGCTGCTGTCGATTGTTGATCCAAGCTCCTCCTAGGGTGCGCGAACTCGGAGTACCTCTGGGAATAGTGCGGCTGCTGCTGATGCCATTCCTCGGCGGTGCTGCTGTTGGTCCCACCACGCCAAGCCTCGCTCTCGGACCTGGAAGGAAGCGCCCCGGGCTTTGCTGTTGCCGTTGCAGCAGCAGTGGACATGGCCGAAGACAGCGAGGGCAGGGGAGAGGAGTTCGCCGTTCTTACCCCTACAGGTGCCAAGGAGATGGGCAAACGTCGGCGGGGGGGAATTTGCGCCGCTTGCTGCTGGTGTTGCTTTGCCTGGGGAGCGAAGGCCGGGCGCAGGGCGTCGAGCTCGGGAGGGGCGTCTTCCCCTGCAGCGACCGCCGCTCCATCCGCGCCCTTCATGGAATTTGCCCACGCCGTGCCCGGGCCGCTGCTCCCGGCCGATGGTGCCGCGGTCGGGGGCGACATTCGCTCGTAGAAGCTGTTTCTCGACAGGTGGTGATGATGTTGTTGCTGGAGCGCCGTAGACCCGCCGCCGCCGCTGACTGGGTCGGCCGGCTCCCGAGCAGCGGGTCGCCCCGGCGCGAGCGCTGGTGCTGTCGTTGCTGGTGGTACTCTGTTTGTCGAGGAGCTCTTGTTGTTTTCCTCCTGCTGCTGCTGCATTCTCAGGCCAGCATTGTGCATCTGACGGCGGTGGTCGTGGACAGTGAAATGGGAAAATCGTCGAGGGAAGCGGGAAAAGCCACTACTATCTTGGCTTCAGGGTGTTTTTTTTTTCTTTTCCAGAATACGGTATATGAATTTCTGCATGGTGCCAAAGAACAGGGATTATATAGGATTTATTTCGGAGGTGTGCCGTTCAGCCGAACGTTTGTCCCGTTCTTCGTTCTCTCTTTAAATATGCACTTCTCAAGGTTTTGACACATGATTCTAGGAAAATGCAACTTTTTCGCAATGGAGATGACGTGTGCATGGCGCCAAAGCGCTTCGGATGGTGGATATATATGCCACAGACAGACGGCCCGGCGGTGCACCCCGGGCGAGAGATTCGTTCTGGGGAGAAAAAGGGAACAGAAACATGAGGAGGAACAAGTCCTCTCGTTCTCTCTCTCTCCGCTGGGGGGGCCCGTTCAACTAGAAACGAACGGATCTTGTCTGCAGGCACCAGTCGGGCAAGTCACCTCTCGCTGCTGCTTCTCAACTGCAAGTTTTATTTTCTCTCGAAGTACTTTGTTTCGTTCACAGATGAATCTTTATGTTCATGCATGCGCTCGATCCTTTCATGCACGCCTTTTCGTGGCCCTGGGCGGCCATACTCCATCTTGCCTCTCTAGTGCCCTGCTTGCTGTTACGGACCGGCCGGCCCAGAGGGCAGTCCACTGTCTCGGTCTGGCGTCAAGACCGCCAAGAGATGGTGATTTGTGATTTGCGAGTTTTTTTTTTCAAATTTCCACACACTGCTGTTGCTTGTGTTTATCCGACACCCTCGGCCCTACAATATCTTAAATGACTCTTACATGCAAGTGCTGCTACTGCCGGGCCGAAACAATCTGCGAATGAAACCACACCGAAGGTGTGTTCGGTACCGGCGTGATGTCGGGTCGGATGCATCAGGCGGTCAGCCGGAGAGGCGCGACATGTAGGCGAGTTTGTTGTCTTTCTGCAAGCAGCAAGCAGCAGACCAGCCTCAGCATTGGGAAGTCGGGAATTGGATTGCAGGCCGAGAGGAATTTTCGTGGGCACAACAAGAAATGCTTGACGTAAATACAGCTCCGCTTAGGAAAAAATAAACTACAGTAGCGTCTTTGTGACCAGCCATCAAGACACCAACACCCAGCCGGCCGGATCCGTCTTAGTTGGACCATTAAAGGCAAACTTAGTTGGCGGAGTGGGCCGGTACGCCAGTACGGCGGCCGGGGCCGTTCCTCACACACCCAGCAGTCAAGTCCGAAGACTTATTGCTTGGGAAAGTAATGGAGAGGGACATGGCCGGAGGGAGGACGCGAGCCTTGTTCCCATACCTCTACCGCCGAGGTGCATCAACATCGGTATGGCTGGTAGGCTGTGGGGCGTTGTTGGGGGTACTGCTGTCACCGGAGATCATGAAGTACCTTGCTCGCCTGAGAAGTAGCAGTGTTGAACCCGACGACAGAGAGGAGAGCATCGCCTGGGAGGTGAGATACACTGAGCAAAGAGATGATGTATCAACCTGCTTTGCACCCGTGCTGTACACGCCGCAGCTGTGAGCCTCGTCGTCCAAAAAACGTTGGTTGTGCGTGCTTGCATCCAAACACTCGTGGTACCACTGCTGTATGGTTACAGCAGTTTGTGTCGGTGCGAACCCATCAAGCCATCACCATTCTCCAGCACCCAGCTCATGGTGACACCCGAACTCTTGCATCTTATTCGAAACTCATCGAGGAGCAACACAACTTAGCCGGCACCAGGTGACCAATGATTCTTGGTAGTACTGATATTTATCAGACAAAAGGTGCGGCAGTTGGACGTACGTGTTTTGAACAACGGGCGCTTGTACAACGTAATTCAACTTGGCGACAACTTGTAAACTGGACGTTATGACACAACAGTCGCCGCCTCCTAGCAGCAGCATGTTGTGTGGCCAAGGCGCCTGGTGTTGACACGACGCAATCTTTTGGCGACAGGTCCCACGTCGTCGCCCGTCACGTCAATTATTCTGAAGATAGCACCCCCCCCCCCCCCCCCCCCCCCCCCCCCCCCCCCCCCCCCCCCCCCCCCCCCCCCCCCCCCCCCCCCCCCCC
>CACKRE030005095.1:53203-74986 GCA_902602495.3 Ectocarpus sp. CCAP 1310/34
CCCCCCCCCCCCCCACCGTACCGCCGGCCACGCACGGGTGCACGGCTCACTTTTCTAGAGAAGAAATCATCGGCACCAACGCCCCCCTGCTCATGCTTACTACCGTAGGTTGCATAAGACACCGCATCCCCTGGACCGATATTCAAATCTCGGTTCCTCCACGACGAAGAGGATTCCGATATCAAAACATACCTTATCGGAAAGCTCTCGTATTTAGTCGAGACGGCGGCAATTTTCGGCACCGCTACCGCGTGTCCGGCCGAGTACGTGAGCCATGATGTTAGCTGCCTCCGCGCCTTCCCACGGAGGCTATCTCGCCTTTCCACCGTTGTATGGACTGTATCTGGGGACGATGGTAACCCAGGACCGATGTAGGTGACGCAAGACGTAAAACCTTAATTATAACACGCCGTGCTCCTTCCAGCGTACAGAAGGCCACGTAAACACAGTTGCAAGAGTAATCACGCAACACACGTGCGTGCTCTCTCTCGAGCGGTTCCGCAATTGGACCCCCATCAGCCCCCCACACACAAGCCCAGATCGGATATGGTATCCAAGTATTTACCCAACACATAAAAATTGTCCCAGGGGGTGTAATATCTTACGCAACCTACGGTATTTAATTTTTTTTGCGTTCAGGGGACTGCTTTCGAAGCGAAAACCCACCCTAAGCACAGTTGACCGTGCGAAAATCCACGCTGCCCAAGTTTTGGTATGTGCTTGACCTGATTGCCGTATGTTCGCCTTGGAAAGTTAATATTGGATAAAATCCGGCCAAGACGCGAAATGACGTGGGGCAGACACGACACACGCTTGTGTGCGCAACCTTTTCTCCCTCTTTGCCTGACTTTGTATGTGCAACACTTGAACCCTTCTCACTTGGCGTGACCAGCCTCACGGTATTTTACTGTTGAAGTTGTCCGGACTGACTCGACATTGAGAGCGAGAGCGAGAGCGAGTGGTGGCCCGTGAAACGCGGGGAAAAATAACAAGTAACAAAACAAATAAAGGGAAAAGAGCGAGCTCGATAGAGCCGCACACGATCAACTATCACCTCGTTGCCTAGACAATGCATCCGTTAGACAATGACGAGAACGCGCAGCGACGGCGACAGCAATAGCCGTTGCCCTAGCGAAAGTGCCGGAAGCCGGGTAATGGACACATTTATCAGCTGCCGCAGCAGTTTGACGCAAGAGGATGCGATCGTGTAGCCTCCATGTACATTGTCAGGCACCAGCACCAGCACGACCGCCCATAACGCTACCAGGAGAGGGCCGGTGGACGGGACACTGCCAAGGGGGGGGCGTTCGACCGCTGTTCCGCCTTTCGCGAGAGGCTTTCCATGCCAGCGCCAGCACCAAACAGCAGTTGGTAGTTGGTGGTTGTTTGGGTCGAATGTGGAAGAGAACGATCACCTACGACAGCAAGGCATCATTTTGATTGCTCGTTGCTTGGATGTTTTCATCCAACCTCCCGTCTCCGCCGTCCTCCTACCGCGCTCGCAGCTGGTTGAAGACAGCGGCGGGTTTCGAACCTTTTCTTCGCGGGTACAGGGGAGTAGCTCGTTGGCCCTTCGGGGCGAAACAACCGTTGACGAACACATCGGACGACTGTACACGGCGTTTCTGAACACGACTTCCACGTTGGACTGGGTACGATTTCTGGTGGAGGTTGAGGAACTCCCGACGCAGGGCTCTTCAAGGCGAGGGGACAGCGGCGATGGGGACGTATTGTTCCAGAAGTACGATATGCCGTGGCCCGTGAAGGACAGGGAGGTGGTGATTCGAAGAAGCGTGCGACTGGACAAGCGAGCCAAGAAGATGATCGCATCATGTACGTTTATCATTAATGGCAGTATCATGCTCGATGTACTTCGATTGACGTTACCGCTTGTTGTTGCCGCCATGCACACGTAGGATGTCGGCTTAAGAGCTGCCGTGATGCGGGTGGTCAAGGGCTTGGGGGCGACTTGTAGAGGGAGGGGGCGGAGCAGGGTTGGGGTTAGTGGCATGTATGGCTCATGTTCCCATGGCGCGAACGCTTTCACGAACCCTTGGTTGTGCTGCACATCGTACTTTTCAGACCCAATCACTAACCAATGATTGGGCTGCACACTGTTCTTGCAGAGCAATCACACACCCATTTATGTTGTGCCGCGCGGACACTTGCAAACCACCCACAAAACCCATTAAATTGTGCCGCGCGTTGTATTTGCAGACCAATAACAAGCCCATTACATTGTGCCGCGCGTTGCACATGCAGACCAATCACAAACCCATTGTATTGTGCCGCATGTTGCACTTGCAGACCAATCAACGGATCACCCGGCGAGGCCCATCACCAGCGCCACCGTGCGGGCCATCGTTCACCGAACCAGTTGGGTCTTGACGTCCCTGGGGGGCTCGAAAACGTCGATAGAGTTCGAGACGAGAACGGACCCCAAGGGATCTCTGCCGTCGGCGATGATCGGCTTCATGCAAGTCAAGTTTCCTCGTGAGACGGTGGCCGGATTTGTGAGCAGCGCGAGAAACGTAGAACTCCATCCGGCTATGACAAAGTGGTGAATTATTTTTGCTGTTGTTGCGCATTTTCTTGTTGAATAGAATTTTGTGCGTGCGTTTTGTGCGGTGTGGTTAGACTGAATTTTTTGTGCGGAGAGTGTTTTTTGCATACAATCTAGATTGATAGACGACGGTAATCCAGCTTTTTATCACCTTTTTTTTTGGGGGGGGAGGGGTGTTGGATTTGGTGGTCACCAAAAGTGGTGGGGTGCTATGCATAGAACGCCTCGTGGAGGGTAGATTTGTCGCAAGGGGAGGGCTGCTAAGTGAGATAGACTGATTGACCATGCAAGTCAACAGGAAAATGCCCCGTTGTTGAAAATTGATCTCCAGGTACGATTGTTACTTTCTGACCGGCGTAGATGCTTGACTGTGGGAATTTACTATTCTTGTGCTGTCATGCGGCCTGGTCTCATCGCTTGTGGTTCCCAGGATCGTGGTGTGTCGTGTACCTTCCCGAGGTCCGTACAACAACAAAGAAGCTAGAAGTGCATAACTCGTTCGGTCGTTTTGGGCAAAAAAGGAAACGATATTTTTGCCACAAGCGCTGTTTGTTCACAATGAGCTAGACTTATACGGGAGCGCCAAGCGGCCGCGCAACGCACCGCCGATGTGCAGCGGGCGGTTGTCGCAGCTTACGAAACCTACCACACACAGCAGTTGCAGTGGCAACAATGGAGACATGATTGGTCAACAGGTTGACTTGAAGAACCTACTGCTGCAGTTGCGTTCTACGGAATTGCAGCGAGGTGTAGGTTGGTTGAAGCTTGATTGTAAGTGTGGTTGATGGCTACGAGCCCGAGTCCACCATACGTTCGATGCCGCACAGTCGCGCGGAATTTTTTTGCGCGTGATGTGCAGCATCTTGTGGATCCGTCTGTGTTTGTCGTGTCCGTGGTGAGCGTTTGACGTTTCTAGACCGGGATGTTTGCAGGCCTTCCTCAAAGCTGCAACAAGCCGTTCAAGGTTTCAATTACAGAGTGAACAAGTGAACTCGAAAAGCCTTTGTCGAAAATGTATTTCGCATTTTTTCTTGCTTGCGCACGGCGGTCGCGTGCTACCGTCGTTTTTCCTGCGGGATAGTTGTCGACGATGTAGAGTTTGGGATGAAATGAGGCCTCCGGCTACGAAAAGCCTGGCGACTCCACCCAGGGTTACTACCCCCGCGTTGACGTCCCCCGTGTCGTCATCGCGGCAATCGCGCAGAAAATAAAAACCCCGGTAACAAAACATAACAAACAAATAGATACCGTTGGGCTGGTGGGACAGCTCTTATTCCTACCGTGCTTTCCCCTCCGTTAGGGTTGGGAACGCTTGTCACCAGTGGGTGCTCTCTCCGAGCCTTTCTGCACGCAATATGTTCTCATCTGCGGAACCCCTTCGCCGTTCCACGATTTCGACATTATTTTACCGATGTGATCATCACGAACCGTCCCCCCTAGTATCTCGGGAACAGGTGTCCCTCACGCATGCTCCAACCCACTGACTTCGCCACGATGAAAAACACTTGCACTGCTCGGACCGGACGCCGTTCGTGACGCTGCTGTTCGCGTTTGACGACTACGGCGTGCGACAAGCTACGGAGTGTCTTGATCGTAAACACTCAGCCTTAGCTTTGCTCAGAGAATGATAACACAGCGGGCTCTCGTTCCATCCGAAGGGGAGGGTAGTACACACGTGATCGACGCCCTCGTAATGCACGCCGAAAAGCGGTCAACTCACTGGCTGTGGGCTGAGGTTATGGAAGCCCGCGCGGTCGTCCTGACTCGCCTATAGAAAACACCTTCGGCCACCACCGCTACGCGTGGAATCGTTTCCATCGTAAATGGTGCATGGATGTCTACAAGAACTAATTGTTGAGGGTAATTCCGTTGATGGTCATGCGCGGTTTGGTGGGCTTGACCGAGATAGACAGCACAAGCTGTGGCCTATCCGGGCCATTGGGACCTTCAACGTCAGCCCACCGAACCATACAGCCGCGCTTAGCTAGCTGTTGCACTTCGAGTCACGAATGCCGCATGCTGGTCGGGGATGCGGTTGGGGAAAACTGCTCCCGGGAAGGCGTCGGGGCGATACGGTTCCTGGCTTGAACGCCCGCGGTATTCTTCTGTAAGAGAGTCGAAGACGCTTACGCCGTCTCGTAGATATGGCAGGGGTTGGTGTCGATCGGGATGGTCTCGTAGGGTAACCTTGTCCCAAACCTCGCAGTTATGATTCAATTCCCCATGTCCGAAGTCTTCGCCGTTTTCGCCGGCACCTCTTACGGGAGCTCCTCCCGGTTCGCGTTCTATGTCGGCCACAGTACGTACTCTACGCTCGGTTTTGCACGCGGCCCCACCCACCCTTTTTTCTCTTTGGACAGGTCGGGATCCTCTGCAAGCGTGACTCTTACTTGCGCGTGTCGTCGCGCTAGGTTTGTTTGCCAATTATCGGCGCATACCGAAATGTGGAAGCGACACGGTACAACGGTATACACATACAGTGCAGGCTGCTGTAGTTTAGCGATGGCAACGGGTCCCTTCGATTTCAAGACGGGCACAACCTGTGACTGAAATTGAGGGTAAGAGTACTTCAGGCGAGCAAAGCTACGATGCACTGTGACCAGACGAACCCACCGAGAGACATGGCGGACGCAAGGAGAGCAGATACAACGACACTCCCGGCTGACTATCGCAGTAATGCATGCATACAGTATTTTCTGTACATGTGACCCTACAACCTACCAGGGTTGAAAGCCAACTGCGAATGAAATCGGTCATGGAATGTCGACACGTTCTGCATTGATTTCAATGTCAATGACACGGGTCGTTCGTTGACAAACCGCAAACAGAACAGTTAGGCGAACTGACTTGGTGTGCTACCAAGGGAAAACGCACTTGTCAGACGGGACCTCCCCCGGCCGGCCGCGGTCGCATCGCCGTTTTTCTGTAATAGCATGCACAACGAAAGCGAACCAAACTCGATCGTAGATTGGACTTCCGTCCGTTAAATGGATGCCTCGGGTACGTAACCATCGACACGCACCGTACCCTCGACGGGGTGGTCTATCCTGTGAGTGCCCAAAGGCTTGCACGCGCAACGCATCTACAATTATACCAAATCCAAACGAGCCGATGGAGCGTCCGAACACACACACGGCGGCCACCACGGATTCGGACACACTTGCATTCGATGGCCGCCCTCTTACATCTGCGGCAGATCTAAAACGCACACGTCAGGTGCGAATGATACGGGTCGCGGTTACTAGCTTGGCACTTCCTACACATTTCCCCCTCCCGACGCAACGCCCGCGTTCGCTGACTGCTGCTGCTGGAGGGCTGCATTGCGCTGGTCGCGCACCTGCACTAACATCCCATAGTGTTTTTGGGACATGGCTACCGGCGGCGTGCCGGCTACCCCTGCCCCGGCTACACGCCCCCCGACCCCCTCCGGTCCGACCGGACGGCCACGGAGTATAGTGCCCTGCCTGGCTCCCATCGTGACGGCCTGGGCGGCACTCTGGGACATCTGCGACCTCGGCTGCCGGCGAGGTGGTCAAGGGACGCGCGGCGTAGCCCCCAACCCGGCCGCTATCGTTCGGTGTTGCGGCGGTACCCCGAGAGGGTGGTTGCCGAGGCCAAAAGCCCCGCCACCGATGGCTACGTTAGAAAACGGTTTAGTCATGGCCGGTCCCGGCAGGGCGTGCGTCACACCCATAGCGAACGTAATCCCGAGACCACTCCCCCCAACGGTGCTGCTAATGCCGACAACTTGACCGTACTACTTCTTAATGCGCGCCAAGTCCGCCGAAAACAGTTTATTCTTGACCCCATGGGCGTTGGGGAGATTGTCAGTAAACATGATAAACACTATCGCGGGCCCCGAAAGTCTGCGTTAGCCTATTAGCGAGGCGATCACCCCGTAAGATGGTGTCTGCGATAATCTGTTGTCTCACGGACTTTTGTCCTACAGCCCGCATGATATCCTCCGCCGCCTTCAAGCTCGCCTTCAGGTCACGCCACGTATGCACGTTGCCGGAGTTACGGGTAACTTGCATGATGCGTAGAAGCGCCGCGAGGACCTGGAACGGGGACGGGTCGTATCGCATATGCGCGTCCGTGTTTACGCATGAACCTAACGATTCGTCGTGTCGGGGACGGCTGGACCTGCCCACATCCCAGTAGTCGCCGTAAGCGTTCGAACCGTGAGTGAAACATTCATTCGCTGCGATGAGTCGCTTCACTGTCGCAGAAATCGGCAGAACGTGCACGCATCCCAACGCATCGCGAGAAGTCTTTTCGCACACAATCCGTCATGCTGGGGATGGTTACAACCGGCACTCACCCCCATCAGCGGCCACGATGGCGCCCATCGTATAGAAATCGTATATTACGCATCATATTCGTCAGTGTCGCCGGAAATCCGTCATACCAGGGGATGGCACCACGTGCACGCACCCCAACACATCGCGGGAAGCCGATTCGTGTAAAAAATATATGAACATAAGTAAATCCGTCATGCTGGGGGTTGCTATAACCGGCACTCATCCTCGCCAACGGCCACGATGGCTCGCTCTCGCACAATATTCGTCAATTTCGCAGGCAATCCGTGATTGCCAGGGGATGGCAGAACGTGCACGCATTCCAACGCGTCGCAAGCAATCTTTCCACCCAAATTCGTCATGCTGGGGATGGCGATAACCGGCGCAAATCCCCATGAGCAGCCACGTTGAAGCCCATCGAAAATAAATCGTATATTTCGCCGAATCGCCGTCCATTTCGCGGGAAATCCGTCATTTCGGGGATGGCTGCAACCAGCACACATCCCAACTACTCGTCATAGTGCGCCAGTCGTAAATGAACCGTGCCCGTCGCACAGATGCGTAAACAAATGAAACATTCGTCAATTTCGCAGGCAATCCGTCATGGCCGGGGGATGGCAGAACGTGCACGTATCCCAACGCGTCGCGAGAAATGTTTCCGCCCAAATCCGTAATGCTGGGGATGGCGATAACCGGTGCACATCCCCATCAGCAGACACGATGGTGCCTATCGTAAATACATCCTTTTTTTCGCCCGATAAATTAGCCGTCAATTTCGCGGGAAATCTGGCATTCCGGGGGATACCCGTAATAATCGCGCCAATCGTAAAAAGAACCGTGCCCGTCGCACAGACCCGTAAGCAAATAGTATATTTCGCAACACAGCCATCAATTTTCGCATGAAATGCGTTATTCGGGGGATGGCTGTAACCAGCACGCATCCCAACTACTCAAAATATTCGTTCCAATCATTCACGAACCGTGCACATCGCACAGATCCGGAAATAAATCGTATATTTCGTGATTATCCGTCCATTTCGCATGAAATCCGTGTTTTCTGGGGAGGATAGCTGTAACCAGCACTCGGTCCTCACGACTCGCAACAATCGCGCCAATCATCAATGAACTGCGCCCGTCCCACAGATCCGTAAATAAATCGTATATTTCGCATGATATCCGTCCATTTCGCCTGAAATCCGTCTTTTCTGCGGATGGTGGAGCGTTCACGCATCCCAACGTTTCCCAAGGAATAGTTCAGAAAATCATGTTCGTCAATGTCGCAGGGCATCCGTCATGTTGGGGGATGGCACGACGTGCACGCATCCCAACGCTTCGCAAGAAATATTTCGCAGAAAATCATATTCGTCAATGTCGCAGGACATTCGTCATGTCGGAAGATAGCAGAACGTGCACGCATCCCAACGCTTCGCAAGGAATAATAATAGTTCAGAACGTCATATCCGTCGATGTCGCAGGACATCCGTCCGTCATGTCGCGGGATGGCAGAACTTGCACGCACCCCATCGCTTCGCCAGAAATTTTCATGTCTTGATGCTGGGGATAGCTATAACCGGCACTCATCGCCACCAGCGGTCACGACGTCGCAACTCGTAAATAGAGAAACCGAGAATCTCGCCTAATGTTCGTCAATTTCGCAGGAAATCCGTCATTGCGGGGATGGCAGAATGTGCACACATCCCAACCCTTCGCCAGAAGTATTTCGAGTTCTTCCTTGGCCCCCGACGTGGCGTCAGCAGCGATTGCGTCGAGGACAGCTAACGGCGTGGCGTCAAAACGGGTTACTGCTACATCGTAAATCGAAAATAACGGATGGCTCACAAGCACGCATGCATCCCGAGGCACATCGTATCGAGGACCGCCCACGAAGTGGCGTCCAAGGCAATCGCCAGCCCATCGTTTCGAAGACGCGACCAGGTTGTATCGAGGACGTCGTAAAACGAAAACAAACGGATGACTCGAAAGCACGCATCCCGAAACACATCGTATCGAGGACGGCCCGCGAATGGCGTCCAAAGCAATCGCAAACCCGTCGTATCGAGGACGGAAACAAGGTTGTATCGAGGACGTCGTAAATCGGAAACAAACGGATGGTTCGAAACACGCATCCCGAGACACATAGTATCGAGGACGGCCCACGAAATGGCTCCCCAAAAACTATCGCGAGCAAATCGTATCGAGAACACCCTTTTAAACGGCGGACAGAAGCGGCTTCGAGGCGGTCGCTGCTATATCGCAAAACGAACGGGAACGGATGGCTCCATAGCACGCATCTCCCAATCCGCGTCCGGGCTAAAGGTTAAATAACAAATACCAATCTCGCGATGGTCAGTCGTTTCGTGGGACGGCAATAACATGCACTCATCCGGGCTGATCGTGGACCGATATCACAACGTTGAGGCAAATGAGACTCGCTGAGCAAAACGTATCGCGGGTTGGCAATCGAGCACTCATCCGATACGATCGACGCGCGGTTAACGCATGTGATAGGCGCGATATCATGGAAGAAGTGATTTCAAAGATGGTGAAGACAAGTTACGCAGACAAGTGGTCGTTGTGGAGGGCCACGATCCGTTGTTGGCATGTTCGGGGCGATATACGTGCAAGCTAAATACTCTATGGATGGGTGGTTCGCCCCATCCATCTCGAGGTGATATGCGTAAACGGTCAATGATTCAAAGGATGGGTCCCCCCTCCACAGCCTACCCACGTGTCACGGATCCGCGGCCCGTGACAACTTATTATCCGCGTCTCGTACGTCTTGCAACTACCAAACCACCAATAATTAATTGTTACATCCTTTGAAATCGCGAACGTCCTGCCTACTGCTGTACGTCGGAATTTTGCGCGAATTGAATTTTGCGAATTATGAAACTATGGACATGTATATCGCATGATCGACGGCAGCACCGAATTACACACGCATCGAACCCATGACCTGGCCCTTAGCAGGCTGCGAGGGTACCCACAAGACCACCGAGGCGACCGGCCTCTGCTGTCTACCGATTGGCACCCTCACTGCCCTTGGGTTGTGTATCGGCTGTAAGAATGTCTTTCTCTGGATATCTGGCCCATCTTCGATCCTTTTCACATGGCCATATCTTGCCAGTCTCCCCGTACCGGCTCTCTCGCTCTTTGCGTCTCATGTTTGTGTTTTTATTATTAGCATCGACCGCGCTAACCGGCTGACCAAGTAAATTTGTGTGTGCTTTTATTATTAGCATCGACCGCGCTAACCGGCTGACCAAGTAAATTTGTGTGTGTATGCAAGGCGCAAGGCGTTGCTCTTGCGGAGAGGTACAAGCAGCGGCTGTCCTGTGATCCTGCGGAGCCCCCGATCGTAGCCTCCCTCCAGCTGTAAAGTGTTCACACTACCCGCATCTGGCACCTTGGCATAACACACACACCCATGGACCCTGGCGACAGCAGCCAGGCTGCGCAGCTTCCATCCATAGGAGGAAGAGTTGTCGATGGCAACGGCTTCCGTGGCACCGTGCGGTACGTGGGTCCTGTCTGCACAGCGAAAGACCCAACAACCCCATGGATCGGTGAGAGTGCCTGATACTCTACAGCAGCAGTCATGCACGCAGTACAGCCGTCAAGTGTACAACAGATCCGCCTCCTGATGTGGCCCCATCCCTAGACGTATGATGCACCTCGGCCGCAGGTCCTACTGCAATGCCCTCCTGCGTTACATTTGTGGCTAATCTATCGGGTTGCTCTACTACCGGTGCACACTCCTGTAGTCTTGCACAACCGGGTGCACGAGTAATTTGAATTGCCTTCTGCTGCAAGTATACATACAACATTGTCGGTTGGGTCCCGCACGACGCCTCTACATGCAGTACGGGGATAAGTCTACCGTAGTCGCACCGATGCAGCTGTATGGCTTACATGGGCTAACCGGCCTAGGGGGTACGAATAGAACAGCCACATGTTGAAATCGATGCCGCGCACAAGTACCGTACAGCAGTACTGCACGCAAGATAACACCCCTGCCGGACACAGCGTACAGCAGTGCAGCAGAATGTCAGATACCTGCAGAATGTCATATTTTTGCAACCAACCGAGAGATTGGCTCAAAAGTGCCGTACAAGTATGCATAGCCGCTGGTGCTTTACCCACATACTGCCGTAAACACACAACCTGTGGGCACGCATAAGCGGCAGCGGCAGGTGTCAAGAGAAAAAAATGAAAAAAACGCCGCTCACCGACGCGCACCGGTTGCAGTTGTCGATGTCTACTGCTGTAGCATACTCCCGAACCAATCATGGATATTTCACTGCTGCAAAAGACCACATGCAAAGTTCGACTACATCAACGCTGTGGGCGACTACCGCTGTTGTCCACCGAACGTGCTCCTACCGGCCAACGTTTCAATTGTACTCAGGGGTGGAGTTCGATGACCCTGCAAGGGGCAAGCACGACGGGGCCGTAGAGAAGCCAGACGTGAGTGTCCAATCAGCAACGAGAACAAGAAATGAGGCGGCAGTTTCCCCCTTCCAGAGGACTTGCGTCCTCGTCTTGTCTCGGGCACAACGGAGGCGCTCGTTGAGCAGTTTGTTACAAAAGACGTCCAAGATTCGCGCTTTCTGTTGAACACCGGGTTGTGTATCTGATCAAGTCGGCTCTTGTTGTTCTGCGGTGATGCTAAATCGTATGATCAAAGACGGGTTTGGTATGGTAAAACACCGTGTTTGGTGCTGTTGTTGGAGCGAGAATGCATCTCCTTGGTCGCGGAAAGAAACCAAAAACGGTACGATACTCCTGTGAGAAACAACTAGATTGTACAGGAGAGGTGGCGAGTAGCGGACACCAGTGGCTCTTCGTGTATAGCGTTATTGGTGATCGGTTGATCGTTCTTGCACTGCACAAGTGTTGGAGATGCTCCAAGATATTTCTCTTGAATCGCCCGAACGAGACACTGGCTCCGTTGACACTTGTTTTAGTCGCCCACTGCAGCAGCGAAGCGCAAGGGCACCTCTGCCGCTTGGTCAGGCAGTATTGCGGCCTTCGTCCACGGAGAGGCTTCTCCTGTTGCCCGGCTACACCAAGTGGTGCGATGCCCCCGCCCGCATTTCCCCCTCTTCCGTCCCGTCCATGCCTTGTAGACCTCTCTCTCTTTCGTTGTCCCGCACTTTCTCCGTCTGTCATGTCTGTCTGCCTGTCTGTCTGCCTGTCTGCCTGCCTGCCTGTTTCTCTCTCTTTGTGTACGTGTCTCTCTCTCTCCCTCTTTCTCCTCCCCTCTACCCCTGTCCCCAATTGTGCACGTCATGTCGATAGGGCTCGAGTGTCCGATACTTCACGTGCGTCAATGGTGGGAGCGGCAGCTTTCTCAAGCCGAGCAAGTTCTCCACCGGGATTTCCATGGCGGAGGCGCTGCGGCAGCAGTACGTTGACATGAACGCGCCCCTCCTGGCACCGGAAAACCTTCTCCCCGATGCCTACGCTTCTACCTCCAAGGGTGGCAAGAAGGTGCAGACATGCATGCCCTTGGGCAAGTGTGCCACTCCCTTCAGAAGAAAGAGAGATTTATGTCCGATGTCGAGTGCAGATCAGGTCCGATGTCCCTGCAGGGTTTCATCGTGTCTCGGCTAGAGCTTTTGAGAATTGCATGAAGGGGGGAGTACTTTTGTGTTTGTTGTTTTTGCAGCAAAGCAGTGGCGTTATGGTATGGCGCTCGTCTTGCACGACATACGGTGTCTGGGCTGCTATCAACCAGGCCGGTTCGAACAAGGATATCTCAGCTTTTTCGGCGGTTCCTTTAATAGGTACAAGTACAAAGCTCGAAATCAGTTCTCAACAACGGAAAAAGTCGGTGACAAGAACGCACATGAAATTGATGTGCCCATCGTGACGGGACAACGGCATGAAAGGGGATCACACTTTTTGCATTTTCCTCTCTTTCAAGCTTGAGGAGCGCAGGTAGGGCTGTGTTAATAGCGTCATCGTGTCGTGCTGTTTGGTCGAGTACCGCGTGCCTTGCTGGATACCAGTACCTGTAGATAGCCTCATCGCCGCACCCCCTCCCCCAACTCATCGTCCTAGTCATCGTCCGCTCTCTTTTGTCGCTGGGTTGTCCACCTTTCCTTTCCACCTGCTTCTTTCGCTTTGTCTCCTGCCCGTGACGATACGCGTCCGCGGCACCCACATATGATAGGCGATCGAGTTCTACGGGGAGTCTAAGATTCGGCAGCGGCAGCAGGTCGACACCCTGGATCACTGCACGCTTAGGGTGCGTTGGACATCCTCACCTTGAGAAAAACCAGTAGTCTGGTTTGGGCCTTGAAACGGACGGCCTCTATCCTCTGCGATTGATACAAAGTGCCGACTGTTGGCACAACCGCCTTGCTCAGGTCATCGGACAACGACAAGTTGTGTGTGTGAAAATGACAACTTTTAATGTTCCAAAGCCCGGTAAAAGCCATTCGTCGTAAAAGGTAGAACACAGGGCGTCCTGGTCCTACTGCCGTCGTCCCGTTATGTTTCACGTGTCACTCCGTTTCCGGTGGGCTTTCGCGGCATTTCGTCTTCGTGCCCATGCATTTTTTTTTTCTGGCGATGTGATTGTTTTCTCTCCTTCGGTTGCTCGATGTGTGGTGTGTTTGATGACGATGACGGGGGCGTTGTTGCTTGAGCAGGAGTGCAGCATTTCCAAAGCTGGGGAGCTGCCGGCGTTGGCGGAGGCCGCGGGTGCATTCGTGAGCGTGGACTTAAAGGCTAACCTGCTGTCCGACTGGCAAGAGGTGAGGAGGGGAGAGGAAAAGTGTTGATGCTGGTCTTGGTCGGATGGCTGGCTGTCGCGACAAGGGTTGTGCCGGTTGAAAAAACACGCAACAGCAATATTATTTTGCCTGTGGTTGTTTGCTTTGTTGTTGTTTTTTTGGGGGGGGCAGACCAAACGGCGATGGTGATGTTTGCTGTGTTGTGGGCAGTGAGGATGATGGTGTTGTTGCTGATAGTATTGGCACCCCGAGCCCAACCTGCTGTTGTTCAAGTGGCCATGTCAACCGACCGGCCGGCTACTCACTGTACGATCTGTTGTAAGGTACTGAGGGCGGGTCACTGTGAGTTTATGTTACTGTTTTCCTTTGTAGCAGTTTTGTTACGTTTGGTAGGGTTGCGTGCTGGTGTATAGTGTGTTTTAGTTGAGCGTTGAGTGCGCTGGTGGTCCCCGGCCCGGAACTCCAATCGCGTGTATCTCGTGTCGCCTTTTGAAAAGGGGTCCCCACTACCCGCAACGTGCTCACCTGCAAGTAAGTAGAATAGCACCAACGGACTTCGGCATAGTAAGTCATGTCATGTCGACGTCGACGTCGACGGAGGCAGGGACAAACATGCGCAACACGCCGCGGGATGTTGAGACGAGCATGATGCGATGTAACCGTCGCAGCAGCATCTGTAGCGCCAAAGTTGTGTCGAATTGCAACCGGAATGTAGAGCGAATGAGATGAGGGCACAGCCCTAGCACCGGTGGTGTCTCCCCTAGAAGTGGTCGAGCCACGGGACGACTCCTCTTGTTCAGCATGACTACTTTGCTTTTCGTTGCCAGTGTTGTCTAGCTTAGGGTTAGCCCGTCTGTGCTTAATTTGCATGGATCACTGCTGTTGCACCTGTTTTTCAACCCCGTTGTTTCTTCCGCCGTGAGTGTGTTCATGTGTGTTGCGTGTGTCTTTCTTTTTCTTTCCTTGGCGCCTTTCGCCACAAGTAGGTGGGCCTCATCGCGTCCCAGACGCCGCTATTGGAGATCCTTTCTGTTGGGAGCAACATGTTCAAAACGCCAGAGGGGGTTCCACCCTCCCTATCAAGGTGCCAGTGCTTTTGGAGGCTTGTGCTGACTCTTTCGTCGCCCCTATCTTATCTTATCCGTAACAATGGTCACTTTTACCACTGCCGTTATTTCTGCTGTTGCTGTTGTTGTTGTTGTTGCTGCTGCTGCTGCCGCTGCTGCTGCCGCTGCTGATGCTGGAGCTATACCCCCGTAGCCTCTGTCAGTGCCTTGTCCGCTCCCATCAGTTTACTATACCTTCTCGTACACTTTTATTTTTGTTTTTTCATGGGTCCTACGTGCTCCGTCCATAATAGTGTATCGCCCTCTTGAACCGCTCAAGCTTCCTTTCCTTTCTTTTCTGCATTTGTTGACGCTGTTTGCGCCTGCAGCGGAGCTTGTGGTCGCCTTCGAGTGTTGGAGATAACATCCTGTGGCATCACCTCCTGGTCACAGGTATGCGTTTTCAATTTTGTCTCGGTGGTGGTGGCTATGGTACCCTCTCGTGCTGGGTGTTTTATCACCTGGTCTTTCCATGCGAAAGTTGGTGACGTTGGCGATTGCTTGCCGTGAACGAACCGTGGCCGACATGGAAGTACTTGTAGCAAAGAACCCGCGTGGTACCTCTTTTTAATGTGTTGGGTATTTGGTACTCATAGTCACAGAGGCAAGTTGGGGCTCTGAAATATGAGAAGCTGTTGCAGGGAGCGGGGCGGAGGAGGAAGCCGACCCCCCCGAGCCACGGCGGTGGTGCCTGCCCCCCGAGCCACGGCGCACGATGCGCACGTCCTCTGCCGCTCCGTCGTTCCATCGCTCACGTCTAAAACGCCCAAGAGAGCGCGTGTCTCGAGCGGACGGGCTTTCTTGTCTTCGTGCAGCCTTGCGATTGAGACGGAAGCACCCGCGTTTCGGCGGACACAACGAAATGAAACCCCAACTTGTTCCACGTACGGATGGCACCACCGCCGTCACCCTCTTGTCTGCGTCTCTACTGTACCCCTTCCCGCTCTCGGGTGATGGCTGGCTGCAGGTGGCGATGCTCGGAGAGTGGGCTCCGTCGCTGGAGGAACTCTACGCCGCGGACAATGACGTTTCGGATGTGTCCGACGTCGTAGCACCTTCGACGAGCGGGAACGGGCACCCTAGCGGCGAGAAGAGGGTAGGGGGGTTCCGCCGCTTGATTGCGCTCGACCTTTCGGAGACGGAGCTGACTTCGTGGGAGCAGGTTGTTACTTGTAATGGTTGGTTGTCGTTGTCGTTTTCGTTGCTGTTGTTGTCGTTGTTCTCGATATCACTGTCTTCGTATCATGAAGCCTCACCCTAGAACAACGTCCTGACTTGGTCGTATTCCTATTCCTGGTACTTTACTTGCCCATTTTCCGAACTACTGCAGCACTACCATCCAATCGGTGTGCATGGGGTCGAGTCCCTCCGTCTTGCTGTTGGCTCGGTTGACCACCGTCCGTCCCTTGTTCGTGATGAGGCGGGCGAAACACGGTTCCATCCAAAGTCTTTCTCCATTGCCACTCCTGCCAGCCCTCCTCATGACCTCTTCTTCTGTTTGTGCCCCTTCTCTTCTCCTCCGCGTGTGCGCGTCCGTGTTCACGTCTGAGGGAGCAGGTCGCGTGCTTCTCGGCCCTTCCGGCCCTGTCCACCCTCCTCCTCAACCACAACCGGGTGGCCGACGTCGACCTCATCACTTCAACTACAACTTCAACTTCGGCGGCGGCAGCGGAATCGGACGGTACTAACCCCGGCCCAGCCTCCGGAGATCAAGTAGAGGGAGACAAAGGCGGAAAACACAACCACAATGACGGGCAAGGTGGTGCTGCCTCTTCGAGCATCGCTCCGCCCTTCGCGGTCCTTTCGGCGATCTCGCTAAGCGGCAACCGGATAGGGGACTGGGGAGCGGTCGACCGTCTGGCGGGCCTGCCGTCCCTGCGCTCGCTGCGGTTCAGCGGCAATCCGGTCACGTCTGGCCTAGGGGCATCGGAGGTGATGATCTCGCGGCTTGGACCTTTACTAGCATGCTCGGATCTGGCTTCCTTCCGGCCGGTCACCTTTCGACCTCACTGCCGAACGATAGTGGAAACAGGCCGTACCCTCGTCTCCCAAATCTGCTGTGACACTGGTGCTGTGTATTTGGGCGCTCTAGTTGTCGGTTTCGCCTTCCTTTCGACCTCCCCACCGAACAAGGGTATAAAAGGCCGAAAACTCGTCCTTAAATCATGCTGCTGTGATATCGGTCCATCGTGGTTGTGCAGTCCATTTCTCGCTTGTTGAGCCCTATCGTTGCAGACAGAGTGATGCTGATGCTGATGCTGCGGTTGGTGGGTCACCTCATCTTCCAGTTTGGTGCGGCAACGTATAGCTATATGATCACCGAAATTGGACTACATGTTTTCTCCCAAAGTGGAAGATGTCACCCCAAGGGTGCACACCTCCTACCGAACATCACTCGACGGCCTGGTTACCGTCGTTGTGTGCGATGATCTGAGCGTCTTTCGCTCGTCTGGAACGTTTTTTTTTTCGGTTCGGAGTACGGGCGTTGGGGTGTTCGTATTGGATGGCATCAGGGCGACTAGCTGAGACTGTCTCCCGTAAGAGAAGAGAAAGTAATGGCGTAGAAGAGGGAGAGAAGAAAAGAGAAGAGGAAAGAAGAGAAGAGGAAAGAAGAGAAGAGGATCTAAGGTTGTGATGCGCGGAAGACGTGTACCTGGCAAAGGGATTGGGAAAATAACAACCGCAGCATCGCCCCAACGCTGAACGTGTTGCTTCAAAATCACCCGCTTCCCTGGTAAGGCAACGAAAAAGACTCAGTAAGGTCTTGGGTTTAACCTAGACAGTCGATCGCCATTGTAGTCCTCGTTTCTGATGCCTTCATTGCTCTTTCCCTGTCTCTCTCCCTCGTGGCCTAATCCGGTGTTCGTGGTGGATGCCCCACCCCCTCTTGGTGTCGTGTATGGCTTGCTGATCTGCTTATATACCCTCCCCCCCCTCCCGGCATTGTAGGGATGCTAGGTCAATGTTCCAACGACTACGGCATGCACGACTATGAGCACCCCCCCCGTCGCAATCTACCGGCGACCCTTACGCTTTGCTCGATGTTATTGTCTCTCCCCCTCCCGTTTCCTTTTATCTCTGCGTCTCCCTCAAGTCGCGCGCCGCGTGCATCGCACGGCTGCCCAAGGTCACTAGGGTCAACGCCAGCGAGGTTGGGGCTAGGGAGAGGGCGGACGCTGAGAAGCTCTACCTTCGGATGCTGTACAAAGACTTGGAGAAGGTGCAAATGTATTCAACATTCCTACAATGGTTTCGCTTTGGGGAGCACGTTGTTCTTTGTGTGGGGTTGAGGGGGATACCCCGTTGTCTCGTTTTTGATTTGATTCCACGGCTGTGGTCCCGATATCCAGCAGTCGCTGCCCCTACTGCTGATGAAGTCACCGCCGACGTTCGGATACTCCTTGAGATTCGCAACTCACACAGCAGCACCGCCCCCCTCAAACGAGGCTTAAGCCAGGCTCAACTTGAGTCAGTCCCTCTTCCTGTTGTCCCGACCATAACGCCTCTGGTCCGAGAATACTGTCTTTTTCGGTCTAACCTCATCAGTCACTGCCCCTGTGGCTAGTTTTATTTCGAGCTTGTCCGCACTTCCTTCCTCACGATCACCCTCGCATCGCCAGTTTATCTTGCAACCATCATCACAGCGGTAGCCTCCCCTTGATCGTCGCTTCGTTTTTCGCACAAACATCGAATCGAATCGACAGCTTCTTTCCCCGTTCGTCGGGTACTGCTGTGTTGCCTTCCTCAACTACGCGGCGTGGTGGACCGCGTTCCTGTCCCCTTCTTTGAAGAAACGCCTCCATTCAGAACAATAGCACCTAAGTTTGTCCCCCTTTTTTTTTGCTCTTCCGAGCCAGTCGCTTCACTGCATTCGGGCCTGGGCTCATCAAGTATCGCCAAACTCCGCCGCCTCAGTTGTCCCATTATCTCTCCGTTTGTGTGCCCTGAAACGCCATGTTTGTGTTGACGTAGGCGCAGGAGAGCGAAGAAAAGGGAGGCCAGGGTCTCACTAAGGGCGAGGCGGAGCAGCGATTGGCCGAACGGCATCCGAGGCAAGTCAAATCAATCAAATCTAATTGTTGCCAAGTTCGATCATCTAGAGGCATACATGCATGCATGCGTTTCTTTTAAGACACGGACAGGGTAAGGACGCTTGATTTTTTGCCGCTGCCATATACAAGGAGCGACTGGTTTGGTTCACTCAGCGCTGGAGAAGTTTGTGCTTTCGGAGTGCTCTTGTCGCGTCCACAGCAAGCTTGCCTGGTTTTCCTGGTTTGTCTTTTACCGTTACTCCAGCCGCCTGCTACCGGTAATGATTGTTGGACCATGTGGTCAACGACGGACGCCTCTCCCTAAGGGGCAACGTATTGCAATGAGAGCGTATTGCCTCGGCTATAGAGACACTCACGGTCACAGTCGACACTCTGGTGTGTTATCCTACACAACCAACTGCTCTGTTATCCTCCAACTAGCCCAAGGTGTGGGGTTCCATCGTGAAGATGGGTTTGATCTGCACCTGCATTGTTTTTGTGCTCTACTTGGCATGTTGTGGGGCAGGTCTGCCCAGACGTACGTTTTGTAGCAATGCCATTGCACGTGCATCATGGTGTTACATTTCCCGCCGCGGCGAAGTGAGGGCAGCAGTGGCTTTATCTAGAAGGGGCCGAGGCACGCGGTCAATCGCACGAAGACTGTATGCCACGAATGAAGGTCCTCCTAAACTTGGCGAAACCCTTTCTTTTGGCTTTTGTCATGCTGGTGCCATTCGCTGTTGGCACGACAGATACCGCGAGCTCTGGGCGTTGCACGGGGATTCGATGGCGTTCGGGGGCAGGGGAGCAGGTCTTGGGCAACAAGGTGGCAGCATGGCTGCCGGCATGGTGCAAGTGCGACAAGCGACGAGCGTTCTTTCAACTTGAGCTTTTTTGTTGTTGTTTCATCTCATTTCAGCGACCACTCTGACGCACATGTGGTGGTCGGTGTATGGGCCTCGATACTTGCCTTCTCTGCGTGTCTCCGTTGATAGAAGTGACCGCGCTAACGGGCTGTCCAATAGGACGGCTACAGTCATCGCGACAGCATGTAGACGATGGTAGATCGACAATGCTGTTGGCCAGACATGGGCCAAGCATATGTGATGACTTGACTCCGAGGCCCGACATCATGGTAACTGCGGGAGTGGGATGATAAAAGTAGGGCGACACCCCTACACGACGGTAGTGTCGCCTTTGTTTGCTCGTCCCACTCTCCCCGTTTTCATCACGTACAGTCCATCAGGCCTTGGAATCAAATCATCAGTGTCGCTGATTTTTACCGTTGACTGGTCAATATCTCGTTGAAGCTTGTCTCTCGGAATGACCTCCTGTAGATTGTTGGTAGCTCGATTCTACCAAAAGGGTTGGCACTGATGGCGTCGTTCACAAAGATGACAACGACAGACAAGCTTGGCATGGGGCCACACCGGCCACATGTGATGATCGGCTCCAAGGCGCTGTGTTGGCAGGCTAGCGCGTATGAGAATCGTATCCGAGGTGGTACCGCGAACTGGCCTGGATCGCGACTTTTTCACCAACGTGCGTAGTTCTACTACTTTGTTTGATGTTGAAAATCCATTTCACATGTTTTTTCTTGTATATGTGCGCAGCGACTGGAGTTGGCTTTGGCTGTACTGACAGGATGTACGTTGTAGAGATCACGGCTTGTCGTCGATACCGACTCTAACGTTATCCTCGGAGCGAGAAATCAGCGGCACATGCAGCATGTGTGTCAAAAATCAAAATCGATGATTCTGTCTGTATAGGCATAAAGCTGTCGTAATTTGGCGGCAAAATCCGATGTATCGCCACCTGCAGAGCGCACTGACCCCTCGTCAACTTCAAGTTTACGCGACTGAACAGCTTCGCTTTGAACCGGAACCGTTCCCCAACCGCACGCTGTGAGGCGGACCTTCTTCCTTCGAAGTGAAATGCAACCGTCGGGCAACCTTTGAACGATGTATGCGCGCAATGTAAGTGCAGGTGACTCTAATCAGCCTGGCGGCGGTGAGCTGCACCGTGGAACCCATTAAGAAGAAGCTTCCCGCCTCCTCGCTGACGGTGGGAAAGCTCAAGCAGCTGTGCAAACGCCTGTTCAAGGTGGACACGGATCAGCAGGTGCGACGGGGAGAACGCCTCTGACACCGACTCTGCTAGGGTTTTCGATCAAATTGTGTGACGCTCCGATTTCATCAAACTGCTGAATTCTTGACACTGTGGTTTTATCACCTTGCTGCTGTGGGTTCTACTGGTGCGGTAGACCTCATGGCCATGATCACTTGACGGGCTGAGTAGCTGGTGTGAGACTACGAAGTCTCGTTGCTCTCGGTGTATCTGCACGCGTTTCCTGCTAGCTTGAACGGGACTGGGTCGCCATATCGTGGTTTCAGTTGACCATTGTGTCTCTCGCTGCTCCCACTTTTCGCGTTTGTCTCTTCACATTCCCTCGTCCATCCTTTCCGATGCGGGCATCTTCTCTTTTCATGTCGGGGTGTTGCTTGCTTGATTTTCTCGTGTGAAGGTGTTGAGTCATCGCCCGGAGCCTGGCGCGTTGCTGTCGACATTGGACGACGACGAGAAGACTCTGTCCTATTTCTGCGTGGGAGACGGGAGCGAGGTGTGTTGATTTGTGTCACTGGGTTTCCAGAACAACAGTGTCGAGGTGTGACGATCAGAGGGTGTGGTGACGAAACTTGCATTGTTTTCTCCAAGACCTTTACGTTCATCCGCAGTTGGTGCTGCCGTCGTCGGTGGCACATACGTTTTTGTATGTTCATGTATTTTGTTTACCACGCACGTGAGCCATGTCGTGTTGTCAAGGTCCGGTGAGCAGGACATCGAAAATGTTTACGTCCCATTAGAGGGGCTCAGCGATACTGGCACCGTGACCCGTATGAAATAATGATCAGTGTATGAATCACTCCTTCCCCCCCCAGGACCGCCCCCCGGTGTTTGCCATCGGGATTGGGTTTTCGTCGCTTGGCAACGACGTTGTAAAACAAGCCAATTCACTTCGTGAACTCGGCAACCAGGTTACCG
>CACKRE030005096.1:11923-22653 GCA_902602495.3 Ectocarpus sp. CCAP 1310/34
TTTTTTATTTTCTTTATTTTTATTGCTCTGCGGATCCTCGGGTTAATGTAAGAGTTAACCCGGTGCTTGCCTTTCCCAGCGAGGTGTCTTCCTGTCCCGGAGCGGCGTGGCTCTCCAGCTCTGGACCCTTTCCGTCCCCCTGTTGGGTGCTTACCCACACGGTGTGCGATCATCCCGCCACCCTCTCCGTGCTCTCCACCGCTGCCTTGCCCCGGTGTCCAAACCGGGGCATTTGGGTTCAAACCCATCGGCAGCTGTCTCCAAGTTGGCTTATCACGACCTACCTCGATCTCGTGACCGCGGTAACTCCCGACCGCCAAACTCAGGATCCTCTCCTACACGGTGCTAGGGACCGTATATCCGTCGTTGTTGGGTGGTTTTTTCGAGGGTTAACTGCACTTGCGGGCCTCGGCCTCCCCCGGGGAGGGGAGGAGGGGGGAGGCGGAGAGATCATGTACACGAACCATATATCGGTGTAGACTTCGAATAGATTACGGCATCGAAGCATGACCGAACACGTTTTTTGCGCTCGATTCGTTCGCGAATACGTAGACGGGACATGGTAGCCTCGCCCACACACTCAACAGTGGGAGCGCTGCAGAGCGCTCTGTCAAGAGACAGCTGTTCCCGCAGCAGGGCAGCAAGCAGCCACGGAAGGAGGGGGACTGTCAGGCCACTGTCCACCCCGGCCAATCACTTTCGCCCCAGCCTGCAGACCTTAAATCGGAAAATATTCGCCTCCAGGAAGTTTCCAGGAAACTTTCTTAACTCAAAATCTGTTTCCTTATTTCAGTAAATTTGGAGCCTCAGTCCGAAACTGTCAAGAAAAAAAAAAATACAAGCCATCGCAGCACATGTTCAGTCTGTTCGCTTTCACCCACAAATTGGAATATTTTTCACCCCATGGGGATTCGGTCTCCCACACTTGCTATAGTTTTCCCAAACGGTCCATGGGCAGTCCATGGGTGACCTATCGGCACTTTGTTGCCCATGGGCCGTCCATGGGCTGCCCACGGGCTACCCATGGGTTTACCATGGGTGCCCCACGGGCAACAAAGTACCCTTGGGCGGCCCATGGGTGACCCACGGGCTGCCCATGGGTGTCCCATTGGCGTTTTTTCAAAACTGTAGAAAGTATGGGAGACCCCCCCCAGTAGACGGGGGGGGGTGGCGATGCTCAACTCTAGTTTGAAAATACATACCGCGAATAAATACATCTCGTCTGCGGCAATGAAATGCACGAAACACTCATCAAAGATACGTGCCACCGCCGCAGCAGTGGTCATTTTGATACGCTCAACGGAAATCGGCTACAGCATGATACCCCCTCTACCTTCTACCTGGCGATGGGTGTACAGTGTGCATACAGTAGCACATAGATTTATTCTAACCTCACGGCGGCGGCGGGTAACATGCTTTGTTTGGGAAATAATCAACAATACTGCCAGCGTATCATATTGCGAAATAAATGCGGAACACAGGTAGGAGATGTCCGGCAGTCACTCACATCTACGTGTGTGTGTCCGCATGTATGTTGCGAGCACTCGCGCGCTGATCATAGTGCGTGTGTCGTTCTTCATAACATCGACCGTGGCTAACCGACTAACCAAAAAAAGTATGTTTGTCTCAGTGCGGTGGAAAACACAATGCTTCTACAGCCCACGATCTGGGACCTTGTGACCGGTTTTCATGGTGGAGTCTACGCTACTCTCCGGACTAAAAACAGATACCGTAGCAATAACAGAAGAAAACTGCACGTGTTTGCTATGGCTACTAATCCTTTGAATGCGCGTGCGTTTTGGAGTGCTTTTGTTGTCGTCCCTGCAGCTACTACCACCACTCTCGTTTCCACTATCCCCATTACTTATTGGCAGGTCCTCTCCAGTCCTGCGGCGTTGTCGTGAGGAAGGTCATCTGGCTCAAACCCATTGCATATTATACGCCATGTGTTCCCCCTCCATCATCGCCTTCATTATCATTTCTTTCCTTTCCCTTTCCTTCATCTCCATCACTCCCACAATACCTACCTTCAATACCGTCATATTCGCTTTCACCAGAACTACTACTGAAAGCCCAACCTATTGGCCGTGGTGGAAACTAGACTGGTCGATCAGTAGTCCATGACGTTTGAAACATCCTTACTTCGTACCGACAGAAAACGAGCCAGCTCTCCGGATTCTGTTGCATAGTATGGTAAGCCTTTCAGTCAAATCAAGACTGTTTCGTCGTCAAAAATCCCACTGCAAAAAGCGTCGTAGGCCAAGTGGTGGCGATAGCTACGATTAATCGATTGGTGCCTTGGCCAAGGCCACCATACGTTGAAAATGCAGTAGCAAGTAGGGTAGATCTGGACGGGTTGAAAGTTTTCATAGTGTGTGTGTGCGCGCGCGAGGAACTCCGCCAGAGGCCTCGACACAGTGCGTGTGAGCTGAGAATGAGAGAGAACGAGGGGGGAGGAGGGGGGAGAGAGAGAGAGAGAGAGAGACACACACACAGAGCGCGAGACAGACAGACAGAAAAACAAAAGCCGTCACCTGACGACGTCGTAAGCACTCCATGTAGACAGCTGAGAGAGCGGCTGTGGAGCGAGAGCGTGATCGCGGGCTACCGGAGAATCGGGAGAAATACGGAAAACACATGCCGGAAACAGAAAGCCGGAAATAACCCACTCTAAATTCAAGGGAAATGGATGGAAGAAATGGCGGCGTATGAGAGCCCTAAAAATCCGAATGCTGGCCTGTGAGCGGCCCGCTAGAAATGTACTTATTTGTGGAATTCTTCCCGCTCGCCACAAAGGAAAATTACATGCTGCAATTTTATGTATCTTATTTCGCCTGTTTTTGTGCTTCGAGACATCTTTCGCTGGCGGAAGCGAGACTCTTCTCACGCTTCATTCTCAGGGGCACGCAGGGGCGGCGTCGGTACATTTCTACGCACGCCCGAGGACCACCAGCCACCCGTGGCACGTGTGCGTAACGCCCAAAGTTGAAAAACTGGCTCTATTCCCCGGAGGGGTGGTCCGCGCTAAGAAAGCCCTCGCAACAAACATAAAAGAGACTACTTGGATACGTAGAATCGGCCGGCGGTGGCCTCCCGCGCGTAGATATGTGTGTGTGGATGTGCCAGTGGGTGGGGCCGTGCGTGTGCGCGCCTCGAAGGTGTCTGTGATCAAAGAGGGTTTCTTGGACCTTCTTGGACAGGGTACAGCAGGGATGTCGAACACTGAACAGGAGAGCACCCGTCACCACTCTGTCTCTCTCCATCCCCCCCCCACTTTTCAACCATAAACCTACCCGTCGTCAAGATCCTAAGGCATTCGTCGCAACCTCATACACTTTCCATCGTTGCCCTTATTTGGCGATATATCAACCAGAACTAAACTCAGCCCTGCTCACAGATCTAAACATTCTCACGTCCATTCCATCACGCCCCAACATTAATGCTGCAACTAGGGTGGGTCTAATCGATAAAAAGTTCTCGGAAAATTTCACAGTCCCGGTTGTTCTTGCAGATGTACGGATCGGTGAAGAGAGCAAGGGCCAAAACAACCTACGTGCTCCTTTCACCGATTCGGTTAGAACAGAAGCATCATACAACCTGATGCGAGTGAGTGAGCCAAAAATAGTTTCACCGGCCCTTCGGGACGAAAAGCGAGAGAGTCTGCTGCGGTGACGTTGGCTTCCCCGTGTATCTGCGCGGCCACCTCGAGCCATCAACCTGCAGCTTGATAGAGCGTTAGTCGTTGTAGTGACGCGAACTTTGAGTAACTCAACGAGTGATGACTCCACCGATTCAACCCAAGCCAAGTTTGACGCACCATGTATATATATATATTTTTGCCTTTCTTACGTTGTGGCCGAGATTGAGCTAGCTGTGTTTCTTAGGCCCTTTTCGTGTTTTTCGTGAAACTTGAGCCTGTTTTTCGAACCATACTTTTTCTTATCTGCGGGCCCGTACTGCATGGTAAATGGTGACGACTTCGTTGCGAGCTGCGCACATAGCCCAGAAGACTCAACACGGTGAAAAATCGGTAACTGATGTAACTTTACAAACACGTAGTGGCACGGATTGCGTTCGCATCTTCCCGCGGGCTACCTTTGGTATCTATCTGATAAAGGCACACGCAGTGTGGAGTTGCCATTGGATTCGTATAGCACGGGCGAAGCCACGGCCGTTGGGGCGTTATGCTGCTACAGGTGGACGAAGAGGAGGGAATCGGGAAGTTCCGGAGTGCGACAACCCCCAACGTTCGCCACACCGAGCTTTCTGGATATAATGCTGCATGAATGTTTTGTTGTTGTCTTCCCAGCCAGAAAAGAAACTAGACGAATGAAATATAAGAATCAGGAAGATGCGACAGTCAGAAGAAAAAAACGGCCGACTTCGGCTGGTCCTTTGACCCAAAATATGGGATTGAGGCTCGACCCGATCTTGATGTTTCTTATCTGCGGGCCCGTACTTTATTCAGATGGCGCCCGCAGCGGGAACGACACAAGCTGGGCCGGCGCATCACTGCTTGTGTCCTGCATGACTTCCGTTCTGCCGCTGATAAGTTGATGTATAATCTTGTTTGGTTTTCGACGCTAATCGCAGGAAGCCGGGCCAGGTGGTTGAATCGCACAGGCGTCGGGCGGTGGTGGTTTGGACGGTGTCGGTCGCCGCCATCTTATCATGTGAGCGTATCGACACAACTAACTCGAGAGGGCCTAAACCGCATACCATAGATGCACATATGTTTCATCACGGTTGCAGACAGTCAATCGAGTACCGAGCACAAACGCGTCAACAGTAGAAACTATCGATGGATCTTCGGCACTATCAACCTTCAACGATTCCCGAGGCCTTTACTCATGATTCCCAAGACACCGACCACCATGACGTTTGAATAGCCTCGTGCACTTTTGCTGCGAACTAATCACAAACCCCGGGTAACCAAGTGATTGTGGCTTGTGGTAACGTTTCATGTGTCCACACCACCTGTTCTGTACTACATAGTCTACATAACTGATGAAATCGCATCACTCGCCACCCTTCTTATGGGTTTGTCTGCGTCTGTGACTTCCCAGATTGCGGCTGGCTGTTCTACAAGGCAGCGGAGAAGGCGAAGGCACCCGACACGTCTTTCCTATTGACGGTGAGGCATGTGTCCCTATCTTTCAACCTGGGCTACTAGGTTCCACGTCGGAAGCAATCGCCAACCTGGTGCCGTGCCTATGCAGAAACGCATTTTTTTTTCTATCGTTGCTTCGCCAACGTTGTCAGATCTTGTTTGCTATTATGCTGTAATAGCTGGCGAAACATGGGTGCTGGGAATCAATTTGGGATTGGTTCAAATGACGAAGGGACAAACGCTGGGTGTGGGTGAGATGCTGCTCACGCGTTCTTTGGTGGGAGGGGAAATGGATGTAGATGCTGGGTCATTACGGGCGCGCATTGTAACTCCGAAGAGACTAATATAACTCTATCCTGTGAAGTAACTTTGTCGTTGCATTGTGAAATCAAACTTCACGCCGCGAACTTCCCAGGCTTGTGCACGGTGTCCGACGCTCGCCCGCTGACGCGCAGTAGTCACGCAAAACAACAAGCGACTGACCCAATAGTTTGTTGGCTTATTTCCTGTACCCCGTTGTAATTTCAGAACGAAGTATACAAGTTCCCCGACCTCTGGATTTGCCTGTACGTGAATTACGGCTGCGACGAGTTGGAACTCGAGGAGAAGTGCGTGAATTCTGCGTGGACGACCGAGGGAGGCGTACCGAACGCGGTGTTCTACCCCAGGGTCCAACTGGACCAGGAACAAGAAATCACGACGGAGCAACTACAAATCGAAGCTATCCCTGAAAACACCGACGTTGACAGCGAGGGGAACTCCTTGGAGGATGTGAGCCTCGAAATATCTCTTACTTCCTGAGTCATGTTTTTCTTGGTGCTGGGCTGGGCACGTTTTCACTTGAAGACTTGTGGTGTTACTTCGAATTTTCGGTGGTGTTGTCCGTGCGCCGTGCACATGAAATGTCCACGAATCACGGGCACAGGCGGGTGATATACCGCATGTCCTGACGAAAGATGTACCCCGCGCGCCGATTCTGTAGTCGATATCTTCACCGCACGAAGCGTGTCAGTGACATTCGTCAACAGCTTTCGGAACAACATCGTTCAGTTTTAGCACCCTCCGTGTTGCTGGCAGAGCAATGAGTTTGAAACCAGTTTCGGCCTCCGTCCTTGCAGTTGCTTCGCCGACAAACATATGAAGATCGGATGGTGCACGAGAGGCTACCTGCACTGCCGTACCGAAGCATTATTTGGGAGGATTAAGGCCACCGTAGCGTCCTCAGTTGCTACGTTCACGGAAGAAAATGGTACTGCAGTCATGAGAATTCAAGCTCGCAACGCTGAAACCTGGTTTATTCTCGACCGTGATATGTTCGCCTTGTTGCAGACCCTTGCGGTCGTTTCGTGTGTGCCTGATCCGTGGGAGCGTAGCATCGCCATCAACGAAGAACAAAAGCGCATTCAATCTAACCGTGCCGAACTGCCTCGTGCTAGCCGCTCTCCACCGTACACTGTAGCCAACAGGGGCGAGTTTCAAGGAGCCATGATGCATGGAGCATTGCCTTTCCACCATCTAGCGAAACGTCAGCGCAGCTGAATTCCAAACGCTCGGATGTGTGCGACTGTTGTACCGTTCGTGCGGATCCGGTGGCGTCATTGTCGTGGTTTGTACAATAGGGGAGAGGCAAGTGCGTGATTTTCAGGACGTCGGCTGCGACTGCCTTCGTTGGACAAGAACGGGACCCTCACGAGTTCCTGGACTACATCCTTTTGGATGTGAGCTACTTGAACCGCCGGACGCCGACACTTGTGGTCCACGAAACTCTGAGTAGTGTACAATAATATCTTGTTTCCCAAATTTCGTTGAGTTCGGTTTCGCCCGCCACACGTCCACAGCAAGACCTCTTTCAGTCACAGTACACCCACGTCTCTGCAGACTCTCCTTTCTGTCCTCAGAGCGCACACTGTTTTTGATATTTGTTGTTTCGTGTGTATTTATATGCCGGCCAGATGATTGAAGATTTACCGTAGCCAGAGGGCGTAGCGGTTCCCGACACAAACGATTTGAAGGATGTGTCTCCAAGCCAAGAACCAAACGTTGGGTTCCACACAGAGGAGTTACACCACCCCATACATGCAGTGACAGACAACTGTCTGCTGGGGTGAGTAAAGCACCGACCCAGGGGCGTGAAGTTGCCGTGGGAAAAATGTAACAATCTCCCGATGCTTTCAACTGCTCACACGCATGAGCGCATTGAGCTGACGGCTATACTGGCTGGATGCATGGAAGCAACATATCGCTCTGGCACATGTAGATATGGTCGCCAACGGCTCTCTCAGGCCACATTGGTTGACAAACATTCTCGGAGCCACCATTCGTACCGCTATCTTGGTTGTGTCACCCCGACAATCGTGTATGCCTTTGGCCAAACAGATGTACTGGAACCCAGGCGGCACTTCTGGCAAGTCTACGACGTGCGTCCCTGACGGGGTAGAGTGGACGGACCATAGGTGAAGATACGTTGTTGTTGTGACTAGGGTATGGCGGCCGCCTGCCCCTGGGACGGCCACCGGGTGATCACAATACCGTCTTGGCGTATATGTACATCGGTTTGAAAGTAAGCGTTTGGGCGGTGTCGTCATCTGAGCATGGGAAGCCGCCGCGTTTCGCCGAGCGGTCTTTACCCAACTTGTAGCGACGGATGCTGATAGCTGATAGTGTGTGGAGCGCGTGAGATCGTACGTCTGTGGTATGAAGTCAACCAGGGATGATACACAAACCAGGGAATACGGAAGAAAGTTGCACTGTCAAGTTGTTTGCGTCGTCACGGGCGTTCCCCACCGCCAGCTCGCCAATAAGCGTGACGGAGGTATTCGCGTTTTACTGCACGGGTAATGGTCTCACCATGTGCGCATTTCTATTCGCCAAAAAGTCGAATTATTACGGCCAAACAGCACACAAATATGAAAGTTTGGGTCAAACACATGCTAGTGGCAATTAAGATTCGCGCGTCGTAAGGACTTCCTGATATTAAAGGAGCATTGAATTGTTCCCCGACAATCGATTTTCTACACACGGTAGTGTATATCTGATACAATTTCCATTTCCTGTGGCGGATTCGGCCTTTACGTGAACTGATCACCGCGATGGATGCCTTGGTTTACCTGCAGATAAAATCATAAGGAGGTGTGTCCCTCGCGGTGCGGTCGATGGTTTAAATGATCAACATGTTCAGTCGTAACCGCCTATGTACACCGCTTCACCACGCGTTTTCGGCCTCCGTCTCACGGCAGGGAGTGGGTTTATGGCTTCCTGAGCGACCCCGACGACCCCTCAGCGATTTCAACTGGAGTACACCTGTCCTACAGCTGTATCACGAATACCTCCAACACCCACACCTTCAACACCATGGTGAGCAAATATTCATCACACTATCTGTGTCGAGGGAGGAGAAAGTCTTGGTGGTTGGCGATGTGCGGGAAATGATCAGCGTGTAAGTGCGTAGCCGCGACGTACGTATCCACTTTAATGTTTACCCTGCTTCCAACGAAGTACCCCTTTATGTGTAAGCACGCGTTTACCATCATCACCATCGATATGCAAATACCATTGCGTACGAAGGATTTTCAAATGCATTGGATGCTTTTGAGGTGTGGCGTTGCATTATCCCACTGACGAGCCTGCAACGACAGCGGCCTAATGTGTCCAAGAGAAACAAGTCATCAGTTTGTATCTCACCATGCTTTGTATTTTTACGCGCTTCGCGTGCTTGTGCGGCCGGCGTGTCAGGGCATTGGGCTCACCCAGCAGAAGAAGTTTATGGACGACGACAAATCGTCGTACAAGGCGCTGTTTACGAATTTCGGGGTGCACAAGAACGTGGTACGTCTGACCTGCAGCTGCAGCACTTTCGTATCTTGTTTCCGTCACTGTCGTATTGTGGTCGTTGTTGTTGTAGTTGTTGATGTTGTTGATGTTTAAGTTTAGTTGCTCTGCAAAACCTCCGGCACTTCTCATTCGTCCGCAATCGTGTTTCCACTTTGCAGGTGAACCCAAACATCACAACGCCATACGCGCATCTGTCTCTGGAGATGAAGCAGCAGTTCGACTCTTGGGAGATCATCACAGAGTCCAACCCGTACGAGTTCGCCGAGATGTTTGGAAATATTGGCGGATTTTGGGGTGAGTGAGACAATACGAACCGGTACATGTAGTACAGTGGCGGCATTGTCGAACATTCTTCGCCCTGTAGTGGTGTCATGCCCGCCCGTGTGTCTAGGAGAACAGAGCTTCTGATCTAGTTTCTTTTGTGGCGTATCACGTGGAGTGTAACGGCAGCTCATGTTTCATGAACGATTGAACCTGTTCCTGACTTCATCTCAACCGCCGCACACCCTTTCCGCTGGCTCCCACCCTTTCCGCTGGCTCCCACCCCTTCAGATCTTCTTCTCATACTGTGGCCCTTGTGCTTCGTCGCGGCCGCTCAACAAGATCCCCACCTCAAGCCTCGCAGCTTCAAGAAATCAGTCGTGAGGGGGGCCGAACGCGCTGCGAGCGTTTCCAAAGCGATCGCGCGTGCGGCGCCCATCAACCCCTCCATTACAAAGAGCGCTGCTTCCGCAGTAGATGGCTTCGAAGACGAGGAAGAAGCACCGGCGTGGGATCGACGACCCGCGCCACAACAACAGCCCCCCCAGTCAGCCACCACCTGGCAGGACGCGCGCCGCTCCTGACCTCGTCTCCATACTGTAGGAAGGCGAATTTTTCACGTTGGTGCCGAACACACCCCACGACACGTGAAGGGATACGCGTCAGGACATCGAAAGCGGGGGAGCCATGAACGTGGAGGCGAATAGCCCTTGCTGGAAAGGGCAAAACGCGTTGTCCCTGGGCGGTGGTATCAGGAGTAGCGGAGAAGGAAGCATATAAAGCTTGGTTGTGCTCGAAGTTGTAAGTTGAAGGCGTTCTCAACAACTCCGTGCCAGAGTGGCAATAGCGCTGATTGCAGATTCGTGGCGTCTTCTTCACGTATCAACGATGCCTGAACAGCTGCTTCTTGGCTGATTCGTTCTTGTGTCCTCCGTACTTTGTGTTTCCACCGTAAACGGTTTGGGCGTGTTTTGCGCTGGTGTTCCTTCGTGTGATTTTCTGTTTGTTTGCGTCGGTACGACAGATCCCACAGCCACCTCTAGAGCGTTTTTAATAGTTTTTTTTTGTGAAAAGTGTGGCCCGTTGGGGGTACGCTTTTTGTTTTGTTTTGCAAAAAAAAAGCTGTTTAGAGGGATCGTGTGTGCAGTATGTGCGCACGAGAAAAAGAATATTTTTCATGCACAGGGGCGTGAAAATTACGCCATGGCTGTCTGTCTGGTGTCTGTCTGTCTGGTGTCTGTCTGTCTGTCTGTCTGTGCGCCCTAAATACCCAGCAGACTCGAGCCCATTTCACCATCTCGGCACCAAATTGCAAACTAAAACTCGCGCACCACAAGTAATATTTTGCCCGAGCTGTCTCAACCGCTACCTTTGCAACCCGTGGTCGGTGTCTCGAGATAGCACACCGTTTGTGCAAATATATATGTCACATGGACGCATCCCCGGGAGGCGTCGTCATTTTTGTTTTTCTCTGGGCAACAAACTACACGCACGCAAGAAACCACGACGCACTGCCGTGCTGCACACA
>CACKRE030005096.1:26606-37550 GCA_902602495.3 Ectocarpus sp. CCAP 1310/34
GTTCAAACAATCAGCAGCAGCAGCAGCACAAGCCGGGGAATATTTCAACGTATTTTTTCCCTCTCCAGCTGATGACGATGAATAGCACCCCCCCCTCTGATGATAGCATCCCTCCCTCACGGCTGACGATGGATACCACCCCCCTCGCCAGCTGATGATGGATACCACCCCCCCTCTAGCGAATGAATGATGATGGACACCAAAAATGGTTTTTGATGTGATGACAACAGCAACAACAACAACCACCCCCCTCTCTGGCTGGTGATGATGGACCGCCCCCCGTTCTTCTGTAACAGACGCACGAGCCTACTGCAGGTACTTTTGTGCAACCACCACAAAAAAATATTCCACCTCCAACTCTAGTAGTGTTTTTTTCGCGAAAAGTGTGGCCCGTATAGGGGTACGCTTTTTGTTTTGTTTTGCAAAAAATAAGCTGTTTAGAGGCATTGTGTGTGGAGTATGTGCGCACGAGAAAAAAAATATTTTTCATGCACAGGGGCGTGAAAATTACGCCATGGCTGTCTGTCTGGTGTCTGGTGTCTGTCTGGTGTCTGTCTGGTGTCTGTTGTTGTTGTTGTTATCTTCACATTAAAAACCATCCCGGTCTCTCTATCCAGTACCTCCTTCTGTCTCAATCTCTCCGTACTAATCCATCACTTGACTCGGCCAATTTCCGTGGTCACAGGCTAACGCACCTAGAAAAGGTATACCAAAATAAAATGGACCCCAAGGGTCAGCAGAGCGATAAAATACAAGAAAACAAAATATAATCAGAAACAAATAAAATAAAATAAAATAAATAATTAGACTAGTGGAACGGCCGCACCACCAGCCTGTGTCTGCCCGCCCTAAATACCCAGGAGACTCCAGCCCATTTCACCATCTCGGCACCAAATTGCAAACTAAAACTTGCGCACAACAAGTAACATTTTGCCCGAGCTGTCCCAACCGCTACCTTTGCAATCCGTGGTCGGTGTCTCGAGATAGCACATCGTTTGTGCAAGTAAATATGTCACATGGACGCATCCCCGGGAGGCGTTATTTTGTTTTTTATTGGGCAACAAACTACACGCACGCAAGAAACCACGACGCACTGCCGTGCTGCACACACTGCTGCTGCTGCTACTGGCAGGACACGCACTACACAGAGACAGGGAACATGGACAAGCGGGGCGGGACACGCACACATACTGCTGTTAGCGACGGTGGAGGAAGCGGGGAACGTTTGGTTGGTCTGGGGTTCATCGCGTTTGCCCGTTGCCCTTTTTCTTTTTTTCGGCAACAGAACGGGCGGGTCCGCCGTCGAAGCGGGCGGGTCCGCCGTCGAACCGGTGGGGTCCGCCATCTATGACCGGTCGGGCTGTGGGATACTGGCTTTTTGTGTGTGCCAGCAGCCTCAGTGAGCGCAGTGACGGGTGTCCACCTCGCGCATTGCTGCGTGAACGCGCTTGACCATATTATCCAGTCTGTTCGTGTGTGTTCGTGTGTCTTCTTTTTTTTATTCAAATTCCAAACGTTTTTATTGGTCCAAGAAGGAAAAGCGCAGTCTATTTGCCACGAAAAGTTCACCCGGTTTGGGACACATTTTTGGCCTCAAAATCGGGGTAACCCCAGGGTCTAACTGTAGCACTTTTGTTTTACTAGCGTTGCTTATGGCAGAGGATATAGGAATGCGGCAGAGGTGCGAATTTTCTCCTGTCATGGAGAATTTATGTGGTGAGATAGACCCGTTTACTTCGGCAGTTGTCCGGATTCGAACAAACTGTCAAAAAGCAACATGCTAGAGAGTCGCCTGGGGGTGGTGAAGTTCTATTTAGGGCACCTTGTCGCTTTGGCTCTATCACAGGTGTTGTACCCGTATCGAGCCTTTCATCCGTGGTGGGACATGCGGACTCAATGGCGTTCCTGTCCGGTACCTTACCTACTCAACAAGACGTGTCTTCGGGGTCAGCATCCACGCGATTGCGGCTGACATGGAAACGGCCATCGCCGGATCTCACGTCACCCGTGGTGAGGCGGCATATATGAAACATTGATCCGACCCCAACCTGTCTGTAGGACCGGAAGACTTACCAGCGATGTCCAGCCGGGGACAGAGAAAGAGGCGTATGGTCTAGACGCATTCGAGAATGGCGGATATAAGCAGGAGTTTGGAAGATCGGGTTGTGCGACAGCTTTGTGACCTTGCACAGAGATATTTAGTGATCATGCGGCGAGTGCGTGCGGTAGAATCTACATGGAAAAGGAGTAGGTATCGGATAATTGCGCATGCTAGCGGGACCCTGGTTCTGTCCTCGCCTTGCGCCACGATCATGTTGATTGATACTCTCGTTGCTGTTGCTCAAGCCTCCCGCAGCCTCAGTGGATATCAGCCCAAGCGACTTTGCCAGCCTTACCCTGCCGGTCTACAAGACTATCTTCTCCCACATGCCAAACATGTCGTCGATGTTCGGGCTCGACAACAAGCAGCTCCTCCTTTCTGCGGCGACCAATAAATACTACACGTCGGTCTCATTTGCACGGGTCTTAGCCTTGGCTGGCCGTCGGTTGCGCCTGGGATCTGCAGACTTTGAGGCTGCACGGGTTTCTATTTTCGAAAGCAGCGGATTGGTGCTGGCCCTGAGTCTTCGGCAGGAACAGGTATGCTCACAATAGATATGGATTACATGAGCGGATATCCATTGTGCACTTGCACGCCTGTATCAGTCACACGTTAACTGTGCGCTGCCTAGCACCGTGCGGGAAAGATGCATCGTATCCAGAACGCTCCGTCATGAATTCACCGCGTTAATATTTGCAGGCGTGGCCTGATTTTCTGTTCGTGATGCTCCCTGCTTTCCTCCAGATGGCTGTATTTCAAGCGATGGGACTGGCACCTATCCGTCTGCCTCCTCACTTGAGGCACAACTCCTCCGACGCTCGACGGATCGTTCTATTTGTTCCGGAGTCGGGGCTCATCCTCCTACGAGCGTTTCGCCTGCCAGAGGTCTTCCTGTCATTGACGGGAGTGTGCGCCTCCTCCGACAACATTTTCACCAGTGTGCACATGGCTTTCGTCCGGGTTCATCGTGGAGGTGGTATCAGCGAAGAGAACGCCCACGGCTGGCAGTCTCTGAACAGCCACCTAAGTGTGCGGGGCACCCGGGAGGATGACCCTGACGCGGAACTCATGGTATTCGCTTTTGTGCCAACTTCGCGTTAACGGTTACACCACCGTCACTAACAGAACGGCAACTACGACCTCAAAAAAGTGCCCAGATATCAGAGGGACCCAAACACATCAAGAAAAAGCTTGGGGGTGGGATGTGGAAAGTCTTCTACAAAGCGGACCTCGGTGACGCCGACAGGGTGGCGGTCCTGACTCCTACCGGGCAAGGCGATGGTTCAATCGTAAAGCGCAGTTGTCCCCTCAGAGTCGCGACGACCCGGCGCCAAAGTCAATCGTCACGCGTGCCAGTGCTCCACGTCACACAGACCGTTCTCCACCATTCTACCCGCAGCGACTTCGTAGGCGACCACTCCATTGAGCTCATCAGCGATTCCGGAATGATTGAAGGCTCCGGTCTGGTCTACAAGGGCACTCTGCGCATGGCAGATGATGGGCAAGCGATGTGCTGGCTACGCGTGGTGCGGCAGTGGATGAGAAAGCGGGAGGTCTCTGCTCGGTGCGTGTCAAGCTTAGGGGGAGGTTTGCGCACATCACGCACTTCCCGTTCCCCGTCAGGAAGGGCGCTATCAATCTGAAAGTTTGCAAGCGCCAGGGCCACGCTATCTTCACGGTACCGCCTGGTGGAAGCCCCGCCCAGATCCCAGTGACTGCGCTGGCGGGCCTGCCGTCAAGCTTATTCTGGTCACCGTGTGTCCCTCTGGCATCGTTGCCGAGGTTAGACTTTCAGGCGGAGTGGACTCACGGGCAGGTGCGAAAAAATCGAGGTCCGAACCAAAACCAGTGGCTTAAAGCTGTCTTGCGGAATTTTCCCGCATGTGTTGCCTGTGCATTGCCCTTGGAAAATCGACGAGATTTTATCATCCCACCGAGTTGAGCAAACTGAGGTGGCGACAATGCCTCTCCTCGCGAAGTACAAGGTCGGGCACATTCACGCATTCCCTCTGTCCCCCGAACAATATGCCTGCAGGTCATGGGGGGCATGTCGATCATCAGGGGAAAGAAGGGCGGCCATGACACCGCCTCCCGCGGCCTCAAGGTATTATTTCGGTGTGATCGTTGTTGGCCGTCTCTTGAACTTGGATTCGGAGGCTGTTTTTCTTGTCCCGACCGTGTTGCAAGCTCATGGCGCGCTTCTGATTCGTCGAAATACGGAAAGGAAATCGAGGATACGGGTTGTCGGAAGCGGAGATCTCAACGGTTTTCAATCGATGTATACGGTACCGTCGCAACAAGGACACCACGGGTCCGGCATGCAAAAGCATTGCCTGGCCAGCAAGGTCTAAGCTGCCAAACAAAGGTCATATCCGACCAACTGCACTCTCTTTGTTTCTGTGTTGTTGCGTTCTGCATTTACGAAAAGGCCTGTCCACGCCCCTCGTCCCCATTGCCCGGCAGCTACGAGTCATTTCTATGTTTTTATGCCAATGTTCAATAAACCGGGTGGCACGGGAGACAAAAGATAGTAGGTTCCGCCTCCGCCTGCTTCCGCAGGGGAAATCACGCCTGAACGACGTACGTATGCATAGTTTGGCTCTTTCTGCAGAGGTATGGCACAAAATTTGCCATTGCTAGGGAAGTGCTTGCCTTCAAGGTTGGGCCAATCAATGTTGTTGGTTACGGACACACCCAGGAGAGGGTTGTAGACCAACCCATTGCGTGTAGAATACCCAGAGTTTCCTGCACATTTCCTTCACCCCCAAAGGAGAGCTTCTTGGCCGTAGCTTCCACAGTCTGCATACGCCACGTCCAGGACGGGCCAAGGTGGGAACACCCGTGGGTATGCATCACAGACGGCAATGATATGGACCAGTCTGCTCTATTGGTATGGGTTAATGAGATTCTCCTGGACTCGAGCAACAAGGCATTCGTCCTCGACTCTTGCGTCATGCTCGTGGATCGCTTGGGAGGCGCAGCTACTACCCAGCTAGGGGCCGCCATCGAGCTCGACGAAATTGACGGTGGTGCGGGGATTTTCTTCGCGAAGGTGAGATTGGCGCCATCAATGAACATGTAGCATCGGGTGAATGAGCGTGCTCCCGAATATTTGCCGGTTGGTGCTGCATATGGGAGGCATCTTGCGAGAAATCTGCGGGCTGGCCTCACATGATGGACACAAAGTGCTCATGTGACACGTACACCATCGACGTACCCCGGTAATTCGGGAGTAGGCGTGTTGTACTGTTGCCAGATCCGTTCACCGCTTTGTTTGTGACGGATCCCGACTCCGTCGAAATTACCAGCATGTAGTATTGGCCTCAATTTTTCCTCGGTTCCACCAGAGTTGTTTGGGGGGTCTCTCAATGCTCTACTACAAAATGTTCCCCCAAATCCCAGTTATGATTTTGCCAATGAGTGTTCTGTGGAGAAAAGTAGGGGTCGAACCAATACTTGGACCGAGTCCGGTGGAACATGGGCAGCATGGTCATCGGGTGATGCAATCGTGGTGAGATTGCATCATCAGTTTGGTCGCGAGGATTGCCCCCCACATTTCCCCTACAACAACTGCGTTTCTCACCGGGTCCCACCTATGTTCCCCATGGGAGAGTGTCCAATATCATGCCTCAAAGGGAAGACTTAGGACGAGTTGATACCTCATGACACCCTTACGACTATTTTTTGGCAACGTATCAGGGGGCCACATCGACACACTTGTGGCAACGTTTTCCAACACCGAGTGGAGGGGAACAACGAGTGTCCTTGGGAGATATTCACTTCGATTTGACGAAAACAAGAAGTTTTACTTTTTATAGGAGTTTTTTCCGCGCACGAAGCGCGCGTGCGAAAAAAAAAACGGAGCGATAGCGGAGTTTTTTATTCGCAAAAAAACTGTTTTAGATGGGTCCTTTTTGTTTCCCCGCCTGGGTTCTGCGCACGTTGAATAACACCGCCTGTCAGCCCGACCCCTGCATTAGCATACGTGAGCAACACAAGCAACCACGGAGGAACGACACGTGGTTTGCCCACGGAGGTGAAGGGGGCTTTGCGCAGTACGACGGGCTGCAAGCAGCAACTCGTCACTCGCTCACGCCGCAGCTGCTGTCAGCGCACGCACCCAAGTCAGCCGCAGGCAGCCTTGTGGATCTTCCAGTGTTGGCGTTGGCACTCCTTGGAACAGTAGCTGACCTTACGGCAACGCGTGCACTGCAAGGATTTCCCCCTGATTCCACACTTGGTGCACTTGTGAGACCCGGCAACGCTAGCCGCGGCCGTCTTCGCCACTGTGACGAACGAAGACGTGTCCGGAGGAGCATAAAGCGGAGAAAACGCTGCTCTGTACACCGACGGGTGTACAGGGACTCGCGCTCCCATCGCATTGGCCAACTCTATCGAGTGCAGGCACTCGGAGTGCAGATCCTTGCCTCTGCCGCAGCCGCATAGAGCCAAGGGAGCATCACCCGGGGAGGCGTACGTGCAGTCAGCAGTGTGAGCGTATGTCTGCCGGGCACGCTCGACGGCTGCAGGCAGCAATGCCGCCCAAAGCGCGAGTTCGCCAGGGTAGGCCTGCAAACAAGGCAAAAAGCAAGTTGGGATAGTTAACAACCGGAAGCTGAGGTGGGTGCGCGGTGCAGGTTTGAAACGAGATGTGCCCAGAAAGCTCCCTACGGTGGATTTGCCATTTATCAAGCGGGCAACCGATGCACGGTAAATGACCTCTAAACCTCACCTTCGAGGCGACAAAGCTCGGGCCATCTTGGAGTGCAATGGTCTCCCTCAGCTGGGCAGAAACTGGATCGTCCATGCGAGCAACCGGCATGACGCAGCAGTCGAGGATGAGCGCCTCGTTGCTGGAGTCCAGGAGGATCTCGTTCACCCACAACCAGATCGCGGGCTGATCAAAGCGATGACTATCGGAGATGCACACCCATGGGTGCGTCCACACGGGGAGTTCGTCCTGGTGATGCGTGCAGGCCATCGAAGCGATGGCCATGAAGCTTTCCTGCAAGATCATTGATTGGCGTTGAGAAAAACGTTGGTCGTCAGTCAAGGAGGGCACCGATCCGTGAATCTCACGCAATGGGTACCGTGTATTGATAGGGGCGTATGGAAAGACAACGCGAACAGCATCGCCCATGCAAAGTTTCAGCACGGCAATACATGCCCACCTACGCTCATGCCGCGCGACAAAAGACGGCATCATGCAGATAGAACCACCACGACAAGGTGCCGGGGTGGCGGGTTTTCACGTGGTACAACGAATCCATCCACACATGTGTGGTCGGAGAAGATGATGCCTATGAATACTAGCTCTCGGCCAAGAATAGGTTTTCACTGTGCAAAACAAATGAGCTCGCGAGCATGTAGTGCCTACGATTCAGCATGGGCACATGGCAGTCTAAATCTCGAATGAGTCCACGAGATTCCTCTTATCACAAATCTGCGGACTGAATCAAACGATTCGCCACAAAATCCAACGCGGCAGGCTGATAGACATGTGTGACCTATCCTGGCATTCTTGGTAGTTACAATAGCCGAAGCGACAGTATCAGCATTGGAGAGAGCAGCTGTTCATGAGCCCGCGCCGTCCACGTTGCACTCTGTGGTGCATGTTGTTGGCCGATTGTCAAAAGAGGAGGGGAGGGGAGGGGAAGAGACGTACACCACACGCCGTCTGATGCGGAAGCACCTCGTCGCGTTGTTTCCCAATAGAAAGAGAGATTTGCTAACTCCCAGACAGCACAACAACACAGGCAAATATGACCTTGAGCGGAAACGTCAAGACCTGGTGATTTTTATACATGCCCTGTTCCCGTCTACAAGGGGGCCTTAGTATCGTCACGTTATACTTCTATGTTACCATCTCAAACTTACAAAAATATTGAGCATGGAGTCAAGATGCTAGCTTCAGCCTAGAAGACCATCGCGCCGTAGCCAGAGGGGAAGAGGTCGGGCATTGCAGGTGGGTTCGGTGCGTATTGTTACATGTGTCTAGCGGATTTCGTAGCGCTCCTTGGGCACTACACTTGGTGTTTCAGGGTGAAACCCTCGCAAACAACTTCTCTGCTTTAGTAAAAGATGCGGAAAACGCTCATGCCGATGGTTTCTGCAATAGGAACGCCCACCTTCAACCCGAGGAGTGCCGGGTCCACCCCGCCCTTCTTCTGTGTCGTGGCTTCATCTCGCATCAGCACTTCAGCGTGGGTTAACGAAAGCTCCCCCATGACCTGCGTGCAGAGATTAGGCGGACTAACGTCAACCGCAAATGGCGTCTTCTTCCCATCTTTACAGTGGGTGGTCTTGGTATCGATACATACACGATTCGGAAATACTTATTCATGCGACAGAACCTTGAGGCTTTTGCTGTTTAACGGAAACCATGGAAACCTTTCGGACGAAAAGCATTCTAGACCGCGGGTATCTCTATGTACCGTACCAGTGGAGGTTCCCTCAGACTCAACTTATATGGAGTACTCTCCATTCATCGAACAGTACGGTCCTAGAGGCACAGGAAGGAAGTATTCACAACCGGGGTACCCCCCACGGTTTGCAACCATGCCCAATGTCTCCCAACAAGGTACCGGATTGGATTTTTCGGCTAGGAAGGCCAGACCGCAGGATAGGAAAATTCATACTGCCTGGAACGGATTGACTTGATACTTCGTACATTTCTAAAGTTGCATGACGCAGCAGAGAGTTGGGCGTTCAATGATGGACCATCATTGAATGATTCTCCCGCCCAAGCGCGCGGACGCACCATGCCTCCGCGCGCCTTCAACTCGAATTCACCAACCGTCCGGTTCAACCACACCCCCGGATGTTCCACACACATACATGTACAGCCCACCTTGCGGTGTACCCACTCGGCCTTGAAGTCTAGCCTCGGCAGAGACGAAAGCGGGGCGCACGACGGCCAGAAAACCGTCGACGGGTTGGCCCTGTGGCCGGAACCTTCGGTGTTGCTGTAGACCGTGAGCGAAAACGGGGCCTGGAGTGGACCCTTGAGAAGCGGAGCCGTCACGCACAGGTAGCCTTTGCTTTTGCTGAACGTGATCTTCATCGCGCTCCTCTTGGCCACCGGGAACGGGAGGCGGGCGGTGTGGCGTAGCCCTTCCACCAGCTTGACGCGGATCGAGCAGGGGTCGCGGATCAGCTCTACCGCAGGCGCTCCTTCTGCCGCGGCCATAAGGGCTCGTGCATGGTCGTTTGCCATCAATAGAGTCACCTTAAACGCCAACAGGACGTCACTCCCCCGTCCCGCTTGATTGATCAGCTCAACCGACTGGTCAATGGCCGAGTCGCCGTGAAGAGACCGGTGAAGGGCGGCGGCCTCGGAGGTGCTGTTGCGCACTAGTTGCGCGGAATACGCCGATGTGGCCTGGTCGGGAATGCAAGCCACGCCAATCTGAGGGCAAGCAAGAGGTGGCGGTGATTCAGCTGTCATCGCGGACTTGCCAACTTCGCCAGGTGTCAGGACTGCCACCCGATCGGCGTCCGAAATACCCGCCTTGTAGAACACTTTGTGGTCCCCGCCCAGCCTCTTCTTGATGTCCTTCGGCGCATTAATCACCTCGATACTTTCACGCGGCCGCAGCTGCAGCTCCGTCACCGACGGGACGGCCAGCACTAGTGCGATCGTCGGCAGCAACGCGGACACCATGAGCTCCGCTTCGGGGTCGTCTTCTCGAGCGTCTCGCACGCTCAGGTACTTGTTCAGGGAACGCCAGCCGTTGCCACCGCCGCCCTCCCCGTCGAGGCCTCCGCCGCGATGCACCCGCACGTAGGCCATGTGGGCGCAGGTGAAGTGGTTGTCGAACGGCTGCTGTGTCGTCGCCCCCGTCACCGACAGGTACACACCGGGGAGTTGAAAGTGGCGGAGGAGGCTAAGTCCGGACTTGGGAACCAAGAGCACCACTCGGCGCGTGTCGAGCGGGATTGGTCCTGAGCCGAGGTCGCACGGACGCATGCGTGCCAGGTCCAGAGCGTGGAAAAGAGCCATCTGGACGCGCGATCAAAAGTCCAAAAGGGACAAGGAGGTGGGGAATGCTTGCAACTCAGTTGAGGAAGACACGTTTCGTCGGCAGCTTCTTACAAAGCGTGAGCTGGTCGATCACATGGGTAGCTCTCATTCCATCAGCAATACTGCAATATCTTTGCGGCTTTTGCGAACAAAAAGTCGATACTGTTCGAATGATGTACTTCGGTTGCACCGGCTTCGACAAAGCCAATGTAAGGGACGACTTTTCAAAGTATCCGCGGTAAGATAAATACCTGTTCCTGGCTCAGGTTTGAAGCCAACATCATGCCGCTGTTGTTCATGAGTGCGTGCAGCACTGCTCTGTAGTGGGTCGCGCTCAGGCGCAGCCGACGACCGGCCCCAACCAAGAGCCGGATGAATGAGACAGAGGTGTAGTGGTTTGCTGTCGTCGCCATCGAAATGATCATCTCACGAGTCATCCCGAACGGTCCCGCCATAGGCGACATGTTCTTGTAGACAGGCAAGGTAAGGCTGACTAGATCGGCCGGACTGACGTCCATGGAGGCTTCGGCGGCCTGATGCATGTGGCGAAACGTACGGGGGGCGGGGGGGGGTGTACTCATAGTCGTGCATGCCGTAGTCGTTAGACCATTGACCTCGCATCCCTACAAAGCCGGGACGGAGCACGCCGGGTTCTCACCNAGGGTGTGCTGCATCCTGCTGAGGGTGTTCGGCATCTTGTACTGACTTCCTTGCATAGTCTACGGATGACAGCTGCGTATGACTTAATGTGTTTTCTGGTGCTTTCAATTCCAGAGACAGTTGTAAGCACTGTGTAGCTGCCTCGAGGGTGCTTGACCAT
>CACKRE030005096.1:43305-73640 GCA_902602495.3 Ectocarpus sp. CCAP 1310/34
GGGGAGCAAGCCCCCCCCCCCCCCAAATGAGAGGGAGGCGTCATATAATTGGAACTAGGTTCGCTGCTGCTGCTGCTGCTGCTGCTGCTGCTGCTGCTGCTGCCGCTGCCGCTGCTGCTACTGCTGCTGCTGGTAGGAATATGCACAAGACAGAGGCAGAGACAGACATGGACGAGAGGGAAAGGAAACATACACCAGGGGGAGAGAGACGGGAGGGTATGGCCTACAAGCTGTTGCGTTTTCGCCCGAGAAGACAGGCAACGCGCGGCGAGCAACCGGCAACATCCGATCCGTATACACTGACAGACAGCTGGCTCAGGATATACTGCTGCAGTAGATGAGAGACGCTCGCTAATTGTCGGCTTCGTATGTGATGTTGGTTGGTTGGCTGTGTGCAGGGTATGTATAATTATGTTGCGAAAGTGCTCAGCAGAGAGAGAGACAAGTGAGATAGCGAGGCACAACACATACACCCCTTGACGCCATTGATGCAATAAGACTGCTGTGTACCTCTCAACAGTTGTGTGCGAAGGTCCGTAGTGTGCGATATGTGACTTCCTAGTAGTCTCGTCACTAATTACACACGTGTACACTTCTGGTCAACGCGAACAAGGTCTGAGGGCTTGGGGAGGTGTACCTGTAGGGAAACAGTATTTTTTATTGCTTTTCAGCTGTTGAACCAAACCCCTCTGTGAATTGCCGTCGCCATCCGCAGCTCAAAACTCACTATTGTCTACTGCAGGTACTTCTTTCAACTATAAAAGCTCTTATTCCATCTCGCAATCTAGTGTGCGTATGTCTAGGGCTCATTTTTTCCCTCATGTAGTATGCGTTTGCTTCCTCCGGGTGTGGTACCGCTGTGGGGCGGGGGGTGTTATCTTGAGGGGGGGGTACGGTAGGCTGTATTCTCCCGCGCCGGATTCTAGGCACGCATGCATCACAGGAAGACCACGAGAGGTCGAAAGTGTCATCATCAGCATCCTACAGCTCGGCGTATGTTGTGCCCGGGCTGCACCATGGACAGAAACAGAGGTGCACTTCCCACCCCAGTGCGTATGTCTGGTCAGGGTCAGCGCGAGTTCCCCGTGATCACTGCTCATGGCAGCCAGCAACAGAACCCACAGAATCCAAAGCTACCACAACCCTTGCCACGTTTCCACTGCACACCTCAACACGTTATCCAAACACATCAAACTTCCAAAGGTGTCATATGAGCTTCCGCCACCCCGTCGATTTCGACTTGGTATCGTGCTGCACTGCTTTACAGAAGCACCAACAGCAGCGTAATACTGGTGGACTACAGCGGCAGACGTCAACAAACTCCAGCACTCAACACTGATCTGCAGACCGTTGCGTCGATGGGAATTTAGCGACCTCCAGGTGAGATGACCTCCTGTGCACTCTGATCTTCAACGGCTCCGCCTTACAGTGCAAGACGTAAGGTTTTTCGTCCCCATGCAACTTGGACGGGAGCGCGTACATGCAATACACCATTCCCCATTCCCTCACACGAAGAGTGTATTTTCGCCGCAATTTGTAGGTTTTCGGGGGAACCAAACGGCGAACCAATGTGCGAACCAAAACAAATCGGGACACGGGACACGGGACACGGGACACGGGACACGAGCCGCCGGCAGCGGGACAGCAGTAGGGTTAGGGTTAGGGATAGGATTAGGATTAGCGGGGCTTCACGACCATTTTCACAACCACGCGCAATAGCTAGTATACACCGGGCAACGGGCAACACCAACAGCAATATTTCCGATATTGCAACCGTCCGTCGAAATCATGCTGGTACTCTCGTATCGTCTCTCTCTCTCTCTCTCTCTCTCTCTCTCTCTCGCTCGGTGACCTCTCTCTGACTCTCTCTCACTCCACCACCATATTTTACACGAACAAGCAATGATTAATGAATTCCTCTGTAGTCTGCTGTTCATTCAAATTTCGTTGAAACCTCCCTCTGTCTGCTTCGTCGTGTGGTAGTCGTGACCACATCCCTAATCGGCCGTATTTGGTTATTCCTCCTCAAAAGAATGTACGATCCAGTTTGGACGTTTCGGCGTTTACAACAACACTACACTGCGCATGCATTGGGACTGCAGCTGTGAGCAAGGAACCGCGCCGAGATCAATGAAAGATGCGCGCCGTCCTTGTCTGGAGTCCGCACGTTCGGCGGGTGAAGCTGGTGAAGGGCACGGATAATATGGATGATGAGTTCCACCAGCCAATAGAGCACGAGGGGGAATGGATACTAGAGCTTGTGAGCGATAGCATCAGCTCTGTGCTCCTCACGTGCGATGTTGGCCCCCCAAATCGTGCATTGAAACAACGCGTTCTTGCCCATTTGACACCCCCCGGAAGAAAACAGATAATCAATCCCGAGAAACTGCTATGTCCTTCAGGCCCAGATACGAGCCTGCTCATCACCCAACCCAACAGCGCGATCGGCACAGCGCGAAGGCGGCATCGAAATATTGCGGCCAGAACAACGTTGTTCTTATGTACCGAAGAAGAAAACCAAGGTCAACTGACAAATACCACACTTCGTTCTTCAATCGGGTGCAGGGAGATGGCGGTGGATGGTTCTACTTGGCGCAATACCAACTGGACCACAACCCAAGCCACCTCAACGATAGCTCTTGTGTACTCGTTGACAGTGTTCACAGACACGAAACGCTCCTTTCTCTAAGTGCGCTCGCACTTATCAGAAAACTTCCTAACCGGACTATTGCCACGGACCCCATCTTATATTAAAACCACAGAGAAATGCAACTTACCTAACTATTTCCACGGACCGTCCCATACTGGAACCACAGAGACCTGCATGTGTCACGATAAACCACTCTCGAATGAATCCATTTTGACCAAATTCCTTGGGTTTTCAATTTCCCGTCCTTCCCAGACATCAATCCTTCGCAGAATGTCCGTACCATATGTTGAACAGGACGCTTTACGCATCGTCTATATCAATGGTCCACGGAACAGTTTCAGGACACAGACATCACGAGTAATGGGAGCAACATGTTCCTTGATACACCGGTTTGCCACCATCCTAGAGCTAGATGGCCTATACCAAACAAAAAGAAAGCTTAGGCAAAGAGCCGGGTGACGCTGAGTTGGGCTAGACCGGTAGATTGCTGAGCTCTAGCGCTAGGTGCTTCATGACGCTCCTCTCCAAGAGGCAAAGCAGTCGCGGATTCTCTTCCATCATCCTTGAAAAGATTAGCAAGGGGGTGGGGGGAAACAAGAGAGCAAGAGAAGGTATAAGACGTGCTTTCGACGCCCCCGAAAAACTCCCTGTTGGGGAGCAGAGACGTGTGGGACAAGAGGTCACCACAGCCAAGTCTGGTATGCAACACTCCGCACAATATGTCGAACCAGACAGTCTGGTTGCCAACAGCAATCTGGTTGGCGATATGTTCGCATTGTCCTCTGCCATATCCCTTCGGTTGGCCTCCTAAATGCCTCTAGGTCGGACCGACACATCATCAGAAAGGCACCCCTGCTGGCGAGTGACGGTTTAATGAGAGATTCGCTTTTCTTCGGCGTACCTCGTCCGTCCAGACGTGTAGAAAAAGAACACTGAAGCAGGCCCTGGGCATGGCCGTGCCTACATCATACTCGCTCCGTAGGTAGCACTACCCGGGCAGGACACTACTACTTGTGTCTAACTGTCTAAACCTCCCTCCACAAGGGTCAATGTACAGCAGTACGACAATGCGAGCAGGTTGTATCCAAAAAGCGCAGCAGCGATCCTAACGCATTGACCGAAAAACCCAAATCACCACGACCTGCAAGAGGAGCACACGTAGAGCCAAACCTCGTGCAGTCAAGAAATGTTTGGCATCCCTCTCTATGAATCTGTTGGTTGTGGAGCGACGACCAAAGGTGGGAAGAAATCCCCAGACACATCTAGGCCGCAGTGTCACACGGTTGAAACGACAGCACCCCTTACAGTCGCTGCGATGATACCTCTGGCATATTTGATGAAAGATGACCTCGACAAAAAGTACACAAGGCGGTACGAACCAGAGGGGTACGGTGCAGTACGGTGCAGTACGGTGCAGTTTTAGTGGGATGCCCTGAATAGTCGATACAAAATCTCGCGGCACGGTTGCACCTCGGTGCTCAAAACTACAACATCACTGCAAAAACGGTTTAGCGGCGTCGCCCTGAATAGGGGTTATGTTATCTCGCGACACTATGGACCGCTGAACCGGGACCACGACGGTAAGGGTTCTGTACGCGTTATCTCGCGACACTATGGACCGCTGAACCGGGACCACGACGGTAAGGGTTCTGTACGCGTTATCTCGCGACACTATGGACCGCTGAACCGGGACCACGACGGTAAGGGTTCTGTACGCGTTATCTCGCGACACTATGGACCGCTGAACCGGGACCACGACGGTAAGGGTTCTGTACGCGGGCGTGATGCATCAAGCGTGACAAGTACCTGTCAAGGTGAGCTCTTGGGAACACCGTGACGACAGCGTCCGTCACGGCTATCGCCGAATGGGCCCGTCGCTCTTCGAGCTGGTAGTCCACGTAGCCGAAAATAGCGCCGACGTTGAAAAGGACCTGGCCAAACACACGCAGGACAGATACCGCTGATTGTTGTAGACGGAAGTACGATTGGTGCAGGATATAATCAGGTCACATCGACGGGCTCAACAGAAGCAACTACACCTCGTCACGACTCTCGCTCACACACCCCAGCAGCAAATATCACTGGTCACATCGGAGTGCTAAAAAGATGGCTATTTTTCAGCTACATGAATCACAGCGAGAACGGGGGTCGGCCAGTTCTTAGGATAGCATGACGCCCCCAAGTTCTTTCAATCTCTGTGAACCTAAATCAACCCTTGGGGACCTGCAGTCAAGGTCTTCGGAATACAAGCGACGTGTGAAAGCGAAATACGCGGGGTGCAGCATACGGAAGAGGGAAAATAGTGTTCGGTGCCGACATGACTGGACAAGCTATAAATTTCATCATCGGGGTGATGAAAAATGTACCAGCGATCCTGCCGGCGAGGGCAGTCTCCCACCTCCTGACTGATGGCCCATCGAGAGCATCACAACAGACACATAACGATCGACATACCTGCCTCCCTCAAGGCAAGCCTTCGCCATAGCCCTAGCCCCCAATAGGCCATGTCTAAAGCATTGAGAACTATACCAACGTTATCAACGTGTCCACCAACTGTCGTCGGACATTCGCACGACAAGACAACAGCTCCCGGGTTCAACCGCTATTCTTCCTATTAACCTGTCCGTCTAGACACTAGGGCAAAAGACGATCAAGCGAACACAAGAGCGGCCACGCGACATACATCAAACTCTACCGCCTATTTCTAAAAAGATTTCCGTTGGACGCCGCCAATACCATGACGCACTATCTCACCTGTCCCCCCGCCCTTGCGGCGCTGTTTGCTCTTGTTCTGTCCTCCCGTCCGCGTAGCTCCTGCGGCCTTGAAGACCCGTCGGGAGACTTCTCCACCATCACCTGGATGGGACAAGCGAGAGCCGCAAATTGCGCGAATGACGAATAGTCTTGCGCGGGGGTGTCGCGTCAACAATTGTTTCATCCATGGAACGTCAGTGGCGGTACGCGAGCATGATGCTGAATTTTTTGTTTGTCTTTTTGTCTTCACTTCTAATCAGCGCTCACAGCAATGGTGCCGTTTACTCCAACCCGTGGTCACACAAAAGAGCCCCTCTCTACCCTCCCCTCCTGCGGTACTTTGCCTTCGATTTTTAATGCGAGAAGAGTTCAGCACTCTCTTCCCTCTGTGTACACACGAACTAGCGCTATCCACTAGGCCAGGAGCGGAAGCGAGAGAAAAACTCACTTTGCAAGAAAAGCTCGCTTACGCCGGAATTCGAACCCCTGACCTTACCTCTAGAAGGTTTCGAGGTTACCAACTAGACCACCGGGGCGACCGAATATGCTGCGGTGGAATTTGGTCTAGCCTTTGCCCAAGATCACTACGGAGCAAGCCACGGGTGACTGGGAACGGTAGGGGAGGAGAGGAGGAGCGCCCAAGTACATTCGGACGTGCGTCTAGAGGGGGTATGAGACACGAAGGTGCTGATTCGCCCTTGTACTGCTCCGGTCTCTGGCTGTGAAGTGTCCAGGGTCAAACAGTCGTCAGAGAGGATACGTTGCACAACCTTGGACGGTTCTAGTCGCCCAACTCTCAGTGGTGATGGCACACAGTTCGCGTTAGGATATGCGGTATAGACTAGCCCAGGATGTTGAGCAAGGATCCGGGCTACGGTCGGGCTGCTACCTCCGGCAAAAGGAGACTATCACGGGAATGTACGGCAGACAGGCTGGGGCAGACGGTTCCGTCCCCGACAGGCCAAGTTTCCATCACCGATGACGTTGGCTGGGATAGGAGAAGCGTCAGTGGCAGGATCAACTCATGCGTGAGAAAAAACTACGTAGGAGCAGGGCGAGGTTGACGGCCTACGTCAACGATTACCTGTCCATCCGTGACCACATAAAAGCTGTCAGCTTCATCTCCGGGCGAGAATATCAACTCTCCGGCATGGTATTCCTCCTCTGAGCAATACCTTGCGATGGCGGCATTGAGACGTGTGCATGTGAGAGATCACAGGAAGGCTTATATGCAAAAACGACGTTGACAAGCTCCCAGGACGCCTGCAGTACGCTGGAAACGGGACGTGGGCCATGAATAGCACGAAGCAGAACACGATTGGCGAACAGACACTGCACAATGAACGAGAAGTCGAGAACTTTCAATCTCGCAGCGAGAAAATAGAAGAAAAGAAACTGTTAAGAAAAGCACGAACTCGTTTGTAGCGATAGAATATCAGCGCTTCGTGCCAGGGGCATATGACGAGATACATCTCCACTCCAACAAGCAAGAACACGAAAGGCCTCGCCAGTCAATGATCAATTCCATTCTTCACTCCGGCACACGGCCACGTTGCGCTGAACAATAGTGGATTCCTGGTGATTCTCCGCCGGGGAAACGTAGGATTATTTTAAGAAGCGCGCACATCGTACGCACCGGGCACCGTCACTTACAAATAGTCATCAATACATGCTACTACATGCGTGCCTCCTTCGAGTGGATTCTTTGGTGATGGTTGTCCGGACGATGGCACTCATGACTAGCTGTAATAAGCTGGGTCCGGTATTTTCGTGCCCCCACTGCGAAAGCAACCAAGCCGAGACGCAAGCACGATCCAGGCCAGGTCACATCTCGACGAGCCCATTCGCCATCGTAGACAAACCAAACTCGGGCCCTTTACAGTTGCTTTCAATATATTTGTCAGCTACACCCATATGCGACCTATCCGCAACACTTGTATTCCTTCGTCAGCCACGCAAGGGGCAAGAACGGAAGAACCCAGCCTACCTCTCGATCCCGTCGACAGCCGAAGCAGACTCCGGCAGCTCCAAGACCTGCCTCAAGAGGTGCTTGATGTTAACCGCCGTACTCCTGGCAATGATGTTCAATAGCGGCAGTCACCAACCAAGCGGAATTCAAGCACAAGGAAAGCCATCATCAGTCGCGAGATATTTATCTCTTGGTTAGCCAACGTCGGGCGGGGGCAGGACAAACGATTACTGTCGTTTTCGGAAGTAGGAAGGACCAAGCTGGCGCGAAGCCTGTCCGATAACTTGAGCAAATTGGACGCCTGTACCGCACATTTGAGAGGTGTGTTACACGTTTCTAGTGAGGGCGGGCTCTACCCTAACCTGTTACGGGCAAATATCCGGACGGTCACTTCTGGCACGACGTTGGGGCAAGTCCAAAAGAGGCTGGGAGCTGTTGCGAAGCAAGCATCACAAGAACAGCTTCAAAAACAACTAATCCTTAGCATACACAAGCCTCTCAACGAAAGAAGTGGCATAACAAGAGCAACAACCACCATCATGCCCATAAATGCTTTCTCGACGGAAGTATGGGCATCACACCAGCAGCAACCACCAGCAGCACGTACTTGAAGCTTTCGCGTCTGGAGAAGTGGCTCGTAGCCCAGAAGCTGGCATTCCCGTCCTCCTCGTAGGCATCAAGAGACCGGATCAGCTGGGTCTCGCACCAGTCTACAGCCGTGAAGAACGTCTTGAAGACGGCGACATTCTCGAGCCCGATGGCCTTGTGAATGCTGCCGGCGGCAGCGACCACGAGAGAGAAAGAGCGGGGCATGGGGACATTAGATACAGCAGGAGGAAAAACAACCATCGCACACCAGCATGAACGTTTTCTGCGTGTAAGGCCCTCTAAGAACAGGAAAAATAGTTGCAAGGCCTTCGCATCAGTACATGCACCCCGCCCCCACCAGCACAGCAACAAGAGCAGGAACAACAAGGGCGACACCAACGACAGCGACTTTCAACAAGCTTAGAACCAACGATTTAGCACCACTGCTGCCTGTCAACGTCGTGACTGTCGCCGGTCTTTCCCTTGACCACAGTTTGCGTCTCTGCGTGAGAAAACTGCCTTCCCGCACTCTGGTATCACCTGCTCTGCTTCTTCGCGAGAGAAACATCCCAGCAACGATCTCCGCCAATTCTGCAACAAAAAAACATCCTCTATGCAGCAGTATTTATCGGAAATTGTCGCCGGCGACGCGACATGACGTGTGAAGTCAAATACTCCCTGGTACCGTGGGCACTTTTCTTCTCTTGGTGCTGATGCGGTGCGTGCCGCCGCCGCCACAACTGATGTCATAGCCAAACTCCCACACGCCCGCGCAGCATTCACGCCGTGCAGCACATGCGACAACAAGTTCCGGAAACATGTTCGCAAGAACACAAACTTTGGCCGCTACCGCCCAAAAGGATTGTTTTACCTGAGGAGGGTCTCCATCCTCTCCGTCAGGCCTGCGTAGGCTATGCAAACCCCATTCGCCTCAGCGAGACGCTGAAGCGGCAAGAAGCACGTGCGAGCAGCGCTTGCATCGATCTGGAAAGGGGGTAGGCTGGGGGGGTTCATCCTGGGCATGAGAGATGAGTTAGTATCATGCCGTTAACGGACGTGGAGTACACCCAACAGAGAGAAAGGTGCTGCTGGTTCACGAAAGCAAGACCAGGAGCGAGAGAACCGGGCATGGCAATCGTGGCAGAAGGGTGGCTAGCAAGCCTAACCAAAGGGTGGACGTAAAAAGCATGGCGACCAACGTTTCGTGCAGCAGTATGCTCGAGCTATCATGTTGACGAAGGGGGGGCGCGTAGTTGCAGTTCGTAGACACTGTACACCTGGCTTCCACCGCTGATCGTTGATTGGCAAACAACGAAAAGAGGGGTAAAAGGCGTCGACAGAGAAACGAAAATACCAGCCTGGGCACCTTCGCTCCTTGGGGCATGGGTAACGTGTAGGAACAAGCCCTGACGCTTGGTACGTATGGTATCCTTCAACAGTACTTGCTGCTGAAAATCAAAGACTTGAAATGCCTCGTCTTGGCCAGTGCTACTCCGCTGTGCTTCGACACCCTTGTCCGTTACAGATCGACGCGGAGACTCACGTTCGTGACCTTGGAGCAGTCCAGCACGAGAAAGCTTATCAGCTCGCCTTCCTCGGCCGAGTCCGGCTCCTCCGCCCCCCCCCCCCCCGCCAGCGACCCCGTACCCCCGCTCACGGTCGCGGCGCCCCCCGCCGTTTCGTCCTGCCCCCGGCTGTCTCCAGCACCCAAAACCTCGCCCGCGTCAGTCACCGTTCCCGCCTCCACGGCCGCTACCGCGCCACCGATAGTCCTCGGCCCCGCGCCGGCTGCACCGTAGCTCGTGCCTCGCCGGGACAACGGCGACCGCCTGCTGCCGCCCCTGAGAGGGGAGCCCTCGGGGCTAACCTCTTCCAAGGCGGCTCTGCCCCTGCTGTCGCCGTTGATGCCGTCGATGCCGTTTCGGCCGAGAGACGGCACGGGGCTACCGGGGCGACCGGTGCTGCTGCCCGAGACATCGTCATCGGCGTCGTCGTCGTCCCCTGCGAAGCTCACGGTCTTGGCGGGCTTCGAGAAAATGGCCCTACCGCCGCTGTTGCCGCTCCCACCGAGGCCACTGCCGGCACCCAAACGCCCAAGGCTGCCGCCGCTGCTGCTCAGGTTGTTGTTGCTGAGGGTGTTGGCGGCGGTGGTCGTCGGAAGGCTGCCGTGGGAGCTAGGCATGACAGCTCCACCTCCGATGATCAGCGGAAGACGCTCCTCGTCCCCGCCGAGGCTGCTCGAGCGGGAAGCCGCGGATGCTGTGCGGCTGCGAATGCCACCGCTGCGGGTAGACCCGGGAGACCTCGCGCAGCGGGTAGACCCCGGAGACCTGTAATGACTACGGCTCCCGGAACTGGGCGTGGTTACCAAGGCCGGAAAAAAATTGAAGCGGTAGGTGAGGGAGGCTGTGTTCAGCGTTACATGATGATGCGATATTTTGCTCTCACATGTGGCACCCAGTTTCTGCCATTCGTGTGCTTCATGAGAGTGCCTGTTGTACGACAAGGGACAACAAAACAACAAAACTATCGGAATGCTTCCGCCGACAGAAAGGGAACAAGTTGAAAGGCGCTAAGGTCAAGCACCATCCTGGCTGAGAAGGGTGACACCGTAACCGATCATCGTTGCGATCATGTGCTACAACAGCAAGCCGTGTGGCAATGTGCGACAGCAACAGCGCTGTGGTACTAGTCTTCAAACGATAAAGTGCTGCAAATGGTACAACAGCAGCTTCGCAATACCGCACTGCGACAGCAAGGTGTTGCTTCCCCTACAAGCCGATCCTTCTCAAGTGTGGAAAAAACACAATCTACCAATACACGAAAGCACAACAATCAGCACGTGATAACTCACGCTCGGGCAGTGAAGCACTTGCGGAGGGCCTTGAGCACCTTTCCCCACCACTGCTGAAACGCCTCTTTCCGGGCAGACTGAGAGCTACCCCTGTTCGCGCCGCCCGCGGCGGCGGTGGCGACGCCCGGCGTCGCTTCCTTGCCACGCTTACCGACCGGAGATGCGGCAAGACCGAGCATCGCCGTGACCTGCGACAACAGAAAAGGCGAAAAACGGATTCAGAGGTATGAAAATAGACATTGACGTGAAGGGGGGGGGAGGCCACCGATAGATACCTCCACCGGAGAGTGCCGCACGTATGAGGAGGACCCCAGATGACATGTCTGGTTTTGCACAATCATCGCATGACGACCAGTTTCTGGTTCCTCCTTGTGAAACGTAGCCTGGGCCGGCGAAAACCCGCAATATCGCTCCGTCCCGGCACGGCAAGGAGTCGTGGTCATAAGGGTTACGCACTACCCCATTCATTTGCATGAATCCACCCCGTTCCGATGCAACTCTCCGACCTTCTCTGCTACCACCGCCACCCGTCAGGGTGCTCTTGGGGCTTCCAGAAAGAGAACCGATACACAAAAACCAAAACAGGCAGACTGATTCCACGTCCCCCCACCCTCACTCTCCCTTGCCCGCACCTTCTACCCCCCCCACTGGCATTGTAGGGATGCGAAATCTGTGACCAAACTACGACATGCGTCGAAATGAGAATTACCCCACCCCCGAGGACACCTCTGGGGGACTGCAACTACAAATTGACGCGGCGAAGAAGTTTACTGATAAGTGGAGATTGTCTGCCAACGTTACGAAGAGTGCCGTCATGGTATGCAACGAAACAAGGAGGAACCAGTAGAACATAGATGGAAGTGGGGGATCGAGGAGATTGCAGTAGTGGACCAGTACACATACGGAGTAGAGATCGCAAAAGACTGCTCGTGGAATGCACACATGTCCAAGGTCTCGGAAAAGGGCAAAGCACGAGCAGGAAAGCTGCACCCAATACTCGCAGACCGGCACCTCGATACACGCATCAAATTGACGGTTTTGAAGAGCGTAATCGTACCGCCGCTAGAGTACGCCGGAGAAGTATGGGAAGGAAATAAGAAGGTGATGAAAGAACTCGAGGCGGTGCAGATGAAGGCAGCGAAAATGATCCTAGGATGCTCCAAGCGCACAAGAAATGCAGCCGTGAGGGCAGAATTGGGGATCCAATCCCTACGGTCGGGAAGAGACGCGAGGAAGCTGACATGGCAGTATCGCATGTGCGGGATGGGAGAGGAGAGGTTGCCGAGAATTGTATGGGAGGCGAAGTGGGCAAACAAAAAGAGGGGTAGACANAGACAACCCACGGAATGGGTCAAGGTTGTAGAGGACGTATGGAAGGGGCTCGACATCGACGAAGATGAAACGCTGGAAACGGAGGGTCTCAAGGGGTTCAAGGAGAAGATATCTGTTGCTTGTGCAGAGAGAGAAGAACAGAATCTAAGGAAAGAAACCAAGGATACGGAGGGTCTAGAAGTGTACGGAATGTTGAAGGAAGGAACAAGGCTCAAGGATTACCTACATGGACCAATGGATGCAGGAACAAAGCGTAGGTCAAATTCAGGACCGGGGACATAGGCCTTCGAGAACGTCGACGAAAACATAGGACGGTAGACGACGAAGACAACGAGTTCAAATGTGATTGCGGCTTCGGATGCGAGGACCGTGTTCATTTAGTCGCGGAATGTCCGTGGTACAAGAAGGAGAGGGAAGTGTACGCAACTGAGCTGGGAAAAATAGGTGGGACGTACAGGGAGATGTTTGAGGCATGGAATTGAGAGGAATGGACGGTAGCTGTACTGGGGTATAGGAGGTGGGTTGAAAAGGCGGGAAGGGATATNTTAGTCGCGGAATGTCCGTGGTACAAGAAGGAGAGGGAAGTGTACGCAACTGAGCTGGGAAAAATAGGTGGGACGTACAGGGAGATGTTTGAGGCATGGAATAGAGANAAAACATAAGAGTACGCCCCCCCCGAGGCGAACAGTTCACCGTCCTCTCGAGAACCCGTGGTCAATGGTCTAGCCGCTAACGCTTGCAAAACATAAGAGTACGCCCCCCCCCCCCCCCCCCCCCCCCCCCCNAAGAAGAGCTCCCCCCTGAGCTCCACGCACAGGATCTTGTCTCGATGCACCTGCAGGAGGCGGCGTTGGGAGGCCGGCCTCATGAAGCGGCCCCGCTTGTGGACCCTCTCCAGAGTGTTCCTGCCACGCACAACAAGCAGTCGGTGCAGAACGCGCCCCCCACTTACCCGATACAACTCCGTAGTGAGGCTACGCCACAATCGACTGTATAGGTTATAGTGTGGGCGTCTTTGCCTAGCACCTGTTCTTATGGTCAAGTTGTTCATTCGACAAGCGCTTCTCCTGCATAACAATACAGAAAAAAAAACACCACGAGAGGTAACATGCAACCACTGGGCAGATCCCCTGGACGGATGTTGACCGCCTCACTTTCTCTCCGAGGCGTAGCTGATGACGAAGATGGCCGTGGAGAACGCAACTCCGGCGACTAGCCCTTGGTTGAGCCCCACCACCTGGATAGCGACGAACTGTCCCAAGCGCGCAGCCAGGCAAGGGGAAAACAAAGGTGTAGGTATCAGGGGTTACATGTCGAAGCGATGCCCAAACGCCACAGGCAACAAATGTTATGCGTGTTCAACCGCCACTGCGTCCTATCGGCGTCACCGAGTCGTAGATCGTTAATTAATGTCAAGCATCTTGTGGATTCGGGGCATGGCCGGCTAGCGCGCCGTGCACTTCAAAGGAGCACCTGTCCTAATACCAGCAACATCAACTATTGGACCGCGACACCAGTCCAAACGTTCATAATAAGTTCCCCAATGCGTTCTAATCAACGTCACGTGTATTGCCTACTCTGTCGTGGAAATATATTCCATCAGCGGTAACAAAGAGACATCTTTTCCACCATCTACAGCGAATACTGTCAATATGAAAATAACACGCATCACCAGCGCCAACGTCATAATCAAGGCGACTATTTCACTGAAATATCAAACTGAACACCAACGCATACAATCAACCCAAGCACCATTGTAAACCGTTGAGCCCAAAAACTATAATATACATAGTAAGAGCAAGCAAATACACGAGTACGGCAGAAGTACCAGAAACCACGGTAGGTCTGTACCAAAGACAACGGTACTTCCGTGTTGCAAATCTAGCTCACCGTCGCGAGGAGCACCAAGTACTCGTAGGCGAGCAATTTCTCTCGGACATCCCAGAGCCATTCCACAGAAAGCTCGACAGCTGCCGTCATCGCCGCCACGATCACGCCACACAGTATCATGCGTCGGCATCGTTACCATCGGCATCACAGAAACAAGGATGTGAGTCAATAAAAAACTATGAAAACAAAAATGCATAATAATCAAGCCACCGAACAGGTTGAGAGAAAGTATTTTAGGGAACGAAGCAAAATGATTTTTTGTCACAGAGATCCTTCGAATGATGCAATGAGAATTGCATACCCGCACTAAATAGTCCAAAAGAACATCATCGACCAACTGCCTTGCGTCGGGCCGTCCTACCCGCTCATTCATTATTTTCTCGATGAACAATAACACAAAGCCATTTGAAGCTTGCACTACGTGAACCCGTGATGACCTCCTTACGCTGTACTTGGCAAAGACCCTGGACCTCCTACACTACAAGCGTATTTTCTTTTCTCCTAGCGCGTCAGAACCGGCGAAAAGCAAACACAGCAGTCGGTTGGGAAATCATCATCCTAGTAACAACCCGTCGACGCACACATGCCCAAGACCCCGGAAGACACGTGACAACGAGGAAACGATCATTACAATCTCACCGATGAAAGACAGCGTCGCCGCGAAGAAGAGCAGCGGCACGTAGGCCATGGGGTCGATGGTCACCATGCACATCGCCAGCTCGGAGACGGCCACAAACCACCCTATCAGGCGAGATTGGCAACCCGTCCTCCTCGTAAACAACGTCTGCGAGAAGATGTAGCTGCAGCAAGCGCGCGCGCACGGTGAAGGAATGATAAATGGCTCGAGTTGGGGTGGAGGAGAGGGGGGTGAGAGTGTATCCTACTTTGAGGGTGGGAGAGGTCTGCTTTCGATCAAACATGGCTGTGGTCGGAGAGGTCTGTTTGCTATCAAGATGGCTGTGGTCGGTGGGTGTGTACTATTGAAGGGGGGGTTCCTCGTCATGCACCGCTTAAAGCAACCCAGTTCATCACATTGTCGAACGCGGACAAGCCACAAACGGAGATAGGCGTTGTTGGTTTAGTACAAACTTGCAGGCAGCCACTACGAGAGAAGGCAAGGAAGGGGGCGGGGCATTAGGAACAATCGTCACTCGCACGCAATAGGCAGACTGAAAGACAAAAAGGAGCTGCGTGCGTCGGCAACGAGGTCGAGGGCAAAATCGACGACGGCACGGACGTAGTCGTAAAGCAAACTCTGAACAGCTCAATTCATGTTGAAACAAAAACAGCAGCAGCAGCAAGAGGACCAAGAACACCACAAACAAACCCCAAAACAACAATGACGATGATGCACGAGAAAGGTTGACACGATCACGTAACTGCCGTCGGCCCGTGCCTCACCTTCCGGTAAATCCTCCCGTGAGACCGCTGAGGATGTTGGACCATCCCACGGTGTTGAGCTCCTTGTTCGTGTCCAGCGGCTCCCCCATGTCTGAAAAAAAATAAGAAAATACGCCAACGTGTCTCAGCGTGTCGACACTTGATACTTACAACTCGATGGTACATTCAGAGACTCGAAGCATCGGGGGACATGTTGGGAGAAAATATATAGCACATGAGTATCACGTCCGACTACGAACATGACCCCAGAATCGACACCAGCAGTATACAGTGCACTCCACGCACTTCCAGGCGTACCCCCCAAGTCGGCGGGGCATCGGTGCGAGGACCGTGACCGCCTGTTTCGTTTTCTAAGTACGGATACATACATGTGGGGAAGCTGTTGGTGCTTCACGCACAGCCGTAGAAAACGACAGGCCGCACATGGAGCTCGATCCAAACTAAACACGGAAGGAGAGGTTGGGGCTTGTTCCTCTGTAAAATTCTCGGGGTACCTCCGATGATACTCACGGGGTATCTCCAACGACTCTGACGGGTTACATACTGTTTCCGATGGTACTGTACCTACAATGATGCTGATAGGATACATAAATCGGATGCAATTGAAGAGCCTCTCTGAATCGTCTGGTGCGATTTCCTCCATCAGCTCGGCCGGGTGGTGACACGCAACAAAAATCACAGCCGCAACCCGTGCGGCGCGGAGGAGCACGAGAATAGGCTCTCACCGATCTCGATGGCGGCCACGTCGAGGCTGGAGCTGAAGGCCACAACGAAAATCATCCCTTCTCACGCGAAGTATGTAGTTGGACAGGGCAGTGGGCAGCACCAGCGAAAGGGGGAGAGGAGAGAGGCGCGAAACGACGATGAATGAGTGTTCCTTGTTACCGCGGGTGCGTCAATCTAGGATCGTTGAAAATGTGTGACCAAGACTCTCCTTGTTTGTACTCCAACCTGCAAGTCTTTTATCGCGATCATTGAAACTCAAAATAATTTTCCTTCAGCTGAGGTGCCAATCGTCTACACGAGTTCACCGCCTGAGAAGCCCCATGGCTCCAGAAACGTGCTACCTCAATCGTGTGGGAAAACTCGTCCTTTGTTTATACCGTAGCCTTCATTCCTTACTGCCCCACTCGTGTCCTACTCTTCTCTTCACTGACGTTATCCAAGGGTCAATGGGCTCGTGATGGATGCAAACAAGCATTCTTTCCCCCCCCAGCCATTCCTTGACATATTCGTACTTCGCGAGACCTATTCAGGCGGACATCAGTCGAAGCTGCTTCTCGAAAAGCGGCCAATTTGGTCTCTCACCTATCCATACGGGCATAAGGCCGGGAAGGACTGTCCAGTGAACGCAGTCGAATCGAAAGAGGCTGAAGGACCATGAAAGCTCGGCGGGGTGAGTGATCGCCCCAATCAAACCCACATCTCTCGCGTTCTGCAAGTTTTCGTCGGCCGGTCGTTCGGGCACAGGTTAGGAATAGGGCCAAGGGTCACGGGTAGAGTACGTAGAGAAAGGAGGCGGCCCAATCGGCCTGCTCCTATTATACCACCCACTGACGATCTATATGAACACTTGCTTGTGAAAAAACTACATACTCTCTGTCACGGCAAATCGGCCGCCGGCATCACGAGCGGTCAAGGGCATGGTGGCTGGGGTCATGCCACAGCAAAACACCTGTAAACCTCCCGGAAAATAACTCAACCGACCGCTCCGAAAACCGAGTACTATTAATAGCGATTTCGAAGTTTTTAGTAGTGCGTGGCAAATACTGTCTGCAAAGGGCAATGTGCGTTGATAAACACCGCTGACTCCTGATTAACTCAAACACCACCACAGAACTAAAACCGCACGTGAAAGAACCCAAATAGAAAAATTGCGGCGGAATTGCTGCCGGTTCGTGCACGCCAATAACACGCCGTGGCCACACGCAACAGTGTTTTGGATAGATTCGAGCTTTTGTCGTACGGACAGGCTGTGATATCTCCCACCAACCTGCATGCTTTCTCCCGAGAGGGCTAGGGCGATGTAGAATACGGCTGGCACGGCAAGCATGGTAAGGGGGAGCACGGCGAAGTGTTGGTACCGACGGCTGACCCAGCTCCACAGCACGCCGATCACCAGGCACGGCAAGCACAGGAGGAGATCCCTTTAGGTTTCAAGCGTGACAATAAGAGATACACGAAGCAGCAAAACCGGCAAGCAGCAGCATCAGGAAAAGACATACACAATCAGTGGCAACTGGGAACGGGGAGACGAACCACTTTCAGCAGCAATACCGGCAGCGAATAAACATTAGACGACACAAACGGTGAGCCTTCAGTCCACGAGCGACCGCGACAGCATGCTGTTGGACAGTTCGCTGTTGGACAGTTCGCTGTTGGTAGTCAGAACCTCCTTTCGGCAACAGCTCTCGCTCCGAGACGTGACGATACTCAACAGAAGGCTGCAGCCAAGCTCCACACACTTGAGTGCCTGGAAAAATGAAGTTGACGGATCCGCAGTGTGTCTTCCACCACAAGCACCCAAAGACAGCAGTGAGGAGGCTTTCCCGCGAATTCAACGTTAGCAAGCAACCACCGATCCGTGTAGATTCCCGTCCACCTCATCGTCGTGCGCCCTCATGAAGCCGGCGTAAGCTCCGCCGGCGTACTTGCTGCTATCGCTCACGCTACTGTGGGGGGGTGCGGTAGCCACGCACCTGCTGTTGAACAGCATCCCCCAAGTGTTCAACCCGCGGATATCCTTTCCCGTTGACAGCCCCAGCGACGCCTCTAGACAGAAAAGGCCAATGAACGCGAGGTACCCCCCAACCTGCCAGAAAAAAACAAAAAAGGGCGATCAGTGACATAAACATAATAGTGTGATACCGCCAATGAATCGTGCACGCCTCCTCCGTTCAAGACATCGACGACACAGGCGTACAGCGAAAAAGAAACAAGAAACGTCACGGATAGCATCATGGGAGAGCGGAAAACAAACAACTTCGCATCATAGGTAGCACCACAGATAGTATAATTGATAGCATCATGGAGAGCGGGTGCGCCACCAACTCCGCGATCGATCACTACACCGAGCTGTACACGTTTAGATTGAAAAACGACAAGACCCGGGGACCATCGTGTACGCATCCGTCTGAATGTGTGAAACCTCACGTACAAATAGTAGGCTTCCGGAAAAGCCTCTCGTGGCCGCAGAACGGAAAAACTTCTCATTGGCAGCCTGCTACCACGTGCACCCACAAACCAAATACATGCAGCCACAGACGGCAAACCAACCCCTCCCCTAACAACCAAGGCGTGCAAAACATGAGTACACCCCAGACCTCACTCGTTAACTTTGAGGGCATGTATGTCACCACAGCACCGGCGAAAACAAAGACGCACAACAACAGCATACCTACCCCATCCCATCCCATCCCCTAACAACGCGAAACATGACAACTCACCCCCCCCCACTCACCACGGGCATGGGCAGGTAGGCAACGAACCTCGCGAGCTTGAGCTTGCCAATGAAGACCAGAGCGACGCCCATGGACGCGGTGGCGAAGGCCGTAGCCGCCAGAGCCGTCGCCACGGCCTCCTCAGCGGTGCCTCCCGCGAGCAGCACCTTGACCGCAACATCCGTCGTCATGCGAGACAAGAAAAACAGGCCCGCGTCCTGCACAGCGGGACCGAAAAAAAAAATAAAGACGGTCTTCTTTCGTGAGAGAGCGACATCGCGGGGTTGCTGGGTACGCAAAGAGGCCATGTTGGTCAAGTGAGCCACAGAAGCACACAGAATCAAGGAGATGTTTCGCGGAGAGCGCCGGGAACATGTGCATCCAGCCTTATGTCCTCGGGCTGGATGGCGCACCTCGTAAGCCCCTGAGACACGTCGCATAGCCGCGGGTGACGCGTACACATGGCGCGTGAAGCTCGTACTATCGTGGCGTCGAGGGCTCGAAAGGATCTGCACAGAAACATGGAAGAAAATGTGGCGGCGGCACGTCACTACTTGTCACGTTGCACAACACGTCGCACCTGAACCTGCCCGATCGCGAAGGGTAGTGTGCTGACAAGGGAAAATACCGCCTGATGAACCATGCTGAGGGGCACCGGGAGACAGAGCGCAGCACAGCACAGGCACGGGTCAATAGCAAGGGCCACAGGCACAGGCGGTGGGGGCGGGTCACCGTCGTCAGCCACACACACGAAACCTTCATCAACGACAGCCGTAGCGCCAGCGAAAGCAGAAGAGGCAAGGAAAACACAATATCGCTACCTGTCCTGTTATCTCGTTGCCGTCGGAAAGTGAAGCAAGCTGGGCCTCCGGAGAGCGCTGGGACACACTCCGCATCTTTCTCGCCGCGAAAGTCGCTCCAATGGGTTGTAGTCAGAGGCTCTGGTTACTTCTCGCCAGGCGGGAGGCACCCCCAACACCAATGCATACGTGTCTACAGTTCCGATTCCATTTCCAATTACTTTGTCTGCAGAAATGTCGCAAACACGCATGGATGTCGCCTTGTTACTGTACCGTATCCTCCTTGCTGCCGTGATTCGCGCGCGTGTACCTTTGCGATTGTGGGCACACACGTAAACCGCTGTGGAGCATTCGTCGTTTAAGAGCCAGTTCTCGAGGACGAGCCACAGCCAAAATATCAACTCGTCACGAATGGGTTACGCCCGTAGCCCCGCTTCGCACCCAAGGCTTGAACCAAAGATCTAGGCCCCGATATCCATTCAGCACACACCTGCTGAAGAGCACGAGCTTGGCGAGGGCTGGCATGTAGGGCGCGAAGACCGGGTGGCTGTTGCACGTCGACGGTTACGATACGTGTGACACGTACGCATAACACAGCATCAACGCCCAACATCCGGTTAGAAGAGGCGAACGACGACACGAGAGGGGACAGCGGTTTTGTTAAGAAAGGATCGATTCGTTCACCAACCTCTTCCAGACTTATCGTTCGGCGTTCTTTCGTAGTCGATACTCGAAGCAGTTTCACATTTGAAACTCTGGCCGTGTGTGTGCAAAGCATATCGCATGTCGCAGAATGATAATTACAACCGCCTCTTGAACAACTTGACATGACTACTTCAAATCAAACAAAGAACAAAATCAACATCACTACACTCTCTCCACATCCCGCGTATTCATACACCGGCAAAAGGTTTCATGAGGAACACATGAGCCCAACCGGAAGGTGTTCTCACCAATACGACCAAAGCCCACGAACCAATTGGTTCTAGGTTGCGGCACGCGAAAAATGTGATGGTGAAAATGATCGGCTACTCCACAAACCTTTTTGACGACGACAACCTATCCTCGGATTGTATGACGATGCAACCGCCACAACAGCAAGAGCCTCAAACATCGTCAACGGTAACGTGCATAAGCAGGAACCCTGAACGGTAAATATTGGACAAGCTACTCGGAGAAAAAGTGCGTGGAACACATGTTGTTTTCCCCACGGTTTCGCCTTCAATAGCACGACGGCCCGCTTGGTTTGGGTGTTTGGCGCAGCAAACCCTACCCTTAACCTACCCGGCTACGCGAAACGGTCGCACAATCATGGAGTCCACACACGGGCAATCCAGCAGGTCAAGAAAAGATCTACACACACACGCGCGACAGGACATGGATCCATAAGCAAGGTGCAATCCAACGGGTGGAAATGGATCCATACACGCGGCCAATCTATCACGTGAAAACACAACCATTGCAATCCAACGCGCGTGAAAAACTTCTTCCGCCTTTCGAGGATGATTTCGCTACTGCAGGTAGGAGCTCACCGGAAAATGATGGCCGCGTATCCGTAAAGGATAGGCACCGCCATCATCGTGTTGACGCCTCCGTAGGTCAGGATTTTGAGAGCCGCCTCCTTACCCCCTCCTTCCGCGGCCCTGCGGGGAGCATCGCCGCCGTCGTTGTTGTTGACCCCTGACAGCGCTGCGTTTCGCGAGCCAGGTGCAGCATCGGGGGCGGTCGTCACAGAGTTCTCCCTCTCGGCATTGTGTGGCGACAGATAACTCTCTTTTGGCGATAGGAAAGGGGGAACGCAGACGGCGCGAAGCAACGGCGCCGAACCCGGGGGAAAACATGAGAATTTGTTATATTCTACACCCGCAAAGAGAGAGAGAGAGCGGTATCATGGCGTTTTACGTTGCTTGCCGCACTGAGGCTGACGTACTTAATTGGTTACCCTTCTTTTGCGCGGTAGATGCGAGTAATCAGGAGACACAGCATCCAATCAATTTCACTCCCAATGGTTGAGTGGGGTCTTTTCTTCCCCTCCCGCCGTCTGTCTCTCCACCCTCCTCTCTCCAACCTCTGCATCTCTCCACTTCTCTCCATCCTATGGATGCCAGTGCACCACAGGTGACCAACCCTTAGCACCCTCCAACAGGTATTCACGGGTTGCCCATGCGTTGCTCTGGACGCCACCACGTCCTCAAAAGAAATGCTTAATGTTGCCTTCGCCGGCAATCACGTGTGTCTCGGAGGGTGAATCGCTTGGTTTGGCTACCAGATTAGCGGGGAAGCTTCATTGTACCGACTCTATAATAGGCAGAATTGCAATTGTTGGAGTCCGGTATCCAGTCGGTCCTCACTTTTGCTGTGTAGGACGTCAACACATGCCCTTCGAAACTAGTGTCGAACGAGAATCGACTCCGTGCGCCCGCGAGAATTCCACGCGCCTGCAGTGGAAAGTATTTTGGCATCGGATTTTTCCGGGAATTTCCGGGAAAAAAACTGGATAAAAACCTCATCGGAGCCCGTCGGATTGCGGTATCACGTGGGTTGGTTGAGGCAGTTTTTGTCGAGTTGAACGATGTTCTGGCCTCTCGATCAGTGTCGGCGCTCACAGAAAAAGGTGGTTCAACCCTGGTACGTGTCGTGATTGGAGGCATGGACGACGATGACATGTTGCCCATAGAACTTTGTATGGTTTCAAGATGAGGTCAACAGGCGTGTGACATCTTTCAGCGAACCCAGCCTCAGCTGCTTCTCACTCTTTTGTCAGAACTACAGCTTGGTGGCGACATGGTATGAATACAGTACTTGTGTTCCAGTGAAGGTGCTCTCTGTGAGTACTCAGCTATCGGTCGCAATTTCCCGAACTGCGGGTTGCAGCACTAGCTGATGCCACTAACTCCTTCCGTTCAGGGCTTCACGGTTCGTGGCGGTGAGCACGGCTGGCTGTGACAAATGTTGGATTCCGCTCGGTTCCGGCGCAGATGCCGGGCTGTTTAGACAGACTGCTGCGACCTTCGATATCCAGTAGCAAACCAGCACCAGCACCCACGACGTCTCTTGATGGTATCCTGTCCTCTACTGATGACAGTATAACGCACCACATAACTCTGGCGGGAACGTTGGTTTCTCTCTTTTGTGTTACAGGACTTCAGCATAAGAAAGAGCAAGCGTAAAACTGACTGCTGTGCTTGCCCTGCCTTAAAGGGTTTGTTCTTTATCGCAGGGGCTAACTGTGGGTATCATACAGCAGAATAGCTCACCTTCCGAGCTACAGAGGTGCATTGCATGGATAGGAATGGCAAAACCGCCGAATTTTAGATGGTGTTTAAATTTGAGGAACTGATGGCACATGCAGCGTAGATGTACAAGTATCAACTCGTAAACCAAGGCCAACATACAGAACGGGCCCGCAATCAATTCTGTTCAGAAAAATTGGCTCAACTTTTAACGAAAAATAAGAAAACAGGGCTAAGAAACTCAGCTCAGTCTTGGCCACAACACAAGAAACGTCCCCACAAGAAACATGATCGTGCGATACCCCCCAGATATCAAAAACAAGGGGGGTTGCTGGGGGAGCGCGTCCAATAAGAAACGTCCCACTGATAATGCTGCTGCTGCCATGCTCCCGACCCCTACCTAGCACATGAAATATATATTCGTAGGGGGGGGTATACTCATAGTCGTGCATGCCGCAGTCGTTAGACCATTGGCCTCGCATCCCTACAAAGCCGGGACGGAGCACGCCGGGTTCTCACCGGACCAGGCTCTCACATCACCAAGCGCGAAGTATTCGGCGAGTCGCATGAAGGGTGCGCTGCATCCTGCTAAGGGTTTTCGGCATCTTGTGCTTACTTCCTTGCGTACCGATGACAGCTGCGTATGACTTAAATGTGTTTTCTGGTGTTCACTTCCAGAGACAGTTGTAAGCAATGTGTAACTGCCTCGAGGGTGCTTGGCCATTTTAACACAACGTGGTGCGATCATCCCCCTTGCGCGGAGTCAGGCGTCTCTACCCCGCACAACATGATCCACTCGACCACCATTATGGTTACCGCCAAAAAAAAAACTGAGGTTAAAAAAAAAACGGTAACCTGGTTGCCGAGCTTACGAAGTGAATTGGTTCGTAGGGGGGGGGGAGGATATTTTCGCGGCGACCCCCGCGCCCCCGCGCCCCCGCGCCCCCGCGGGCTGCGCTGTACCCACCAGCCACTGCTGCTGTAGTACCGGTGTATGTGTGTGTTGTTCTCTTCGCCAGAAATAAGAAATAAGGAACCAAGAGATGAGCAGGATGCGACAGCCCAAACGAATAAGAAATCGGTTTTTAAGAAATTGGGCCGACTTCGGCTGGTCCTGCCCAAAATAAGATATTGAGGCTCGACCTGATTTTGACGTTTCTTATCTCCGGGCCCGTTCTGTACACGTATGCATATAGGTGGCTGCCAGTTTGCGGTAGGCATTGAGACGACTTCAAGTGTTGGAGAGATTAAACTTGACAGAATTCTGTAGGAAATACACAGTTTCGGACTGGGGCTCCACATTTTCCGGTTTAAGGAAGCAGATTTTGAGACAAGAAAGTTTCCTGGAAACTTCGTGCAGGTGAAAAATTTCAGATTTAAGCGGCTTCATGTGATTGGCTGTGGATCAACAGTCCTCCCACGAACTTCCCCTGTCCGCAGGTGCTGTTGTTTTTTCGGGGTGAGCTGCGTGACAGCTAGCTGTGCACCTTGCTTGATGACAAGGGGCTCTCACTGCTGCTGCTGTTGAGTGTGCGTGCGTGCGTGCGCGTGTCCGTGTCTGCGTCGCTCCTTCCACCCCAGCACACGAATCCACACCACACCAGTACGGAGACAGGAAGTGATTACTGTACACTGGCCGACGACAGCCTCTGAACGAAGTGCCATGTCGCGTTTCAAGCGTTCGGGAGAGAGACGGGGGGGTTGGGACCGGAAGGCACATTCGAGTCAAACGCTTTTCTTTCGAGTAGACACCAGAGAAAATACTCTTGCGCGCGGAAGGACGCGCCCGCCTTCACCAGGAGGCCACTACGTGCTCTTCCTCCCCTCAGCTCCTCTTTGCTGGCGGCGTTGCCACCACCTCTACGTTCATGCGCTCTTCCTGCCCCTTGCCTCAATCTGACGGGCGTGTTGCTGACCTCAAGCCAGCCGGGAACAAAACCAACGTTCTGGCCGTGCAGCCTCCCTGTTTTTGTGTTGGTAGCGCGCCAACTCCAAGGCCTTTCGCTGGGCGCTGGCCTTCTATTTGGCCGCGCCGACGTGTTCTCAGCAGACTGTTGTGTGTGCGTGCGGTGGTGCGTGTGATGTGTTACTTCGAAGAAAGTTGCGAAATCGAAGAAACGTGAAAAAAAATCCACAAACAAGCCTCCTTCGGTTCCTAAATCTGTAATTTTTTTCCTTGTTGTGGGTTCTGGCGAGACTGTCAGGAGCGATCCTCAGACAACGGCTCAACTCAAAATATGTTTTCCTTATTTCGGATTTTTTTTTAGTCCGAAACTGTCAAATGGCAAACGACAGAATTCTGGAGGGTGGTTCAACGATTGCACATGCAGCGTACAACAGTATCAACTACGAAGTACGCTCTTGTATGCATACGGCCAACTCACAAGGCAGATGAACATGGACCCGAAGAGAAATAGAGACGAGGGGCGCGCAAGTCTACTCCTTATTCTGTATATCCATGGGAGAGATCCAGCTTGAGAGATCGGAAATAAAATTCTCTGTGATGCACCAGTCGGATAGAAGTTGTTCTCTTTTTGGGCACCCACCCGCAGCGCTGCACGCCGCCGGTAGGCTCTTGTCACTCATTCAAGACAACTACTACGTAATCAACGGCAAATCTTGGTGAATCTGGCCGGTGTTCGGTGCTGCTAACCTTGGTACCCACCCCGTCATGAGCTGAAATTTTTTGTTGTTGTTCGTCGTGTCTTCATGTTTTGTCGTTTGGAGACCGGCGTGGTTCCGAGAACAAAAAAATAACAATATCGATTGTTTGTGTGGGTGTCATACTGCTGTATGTGCGGAGTTTTAAAGCGGCGTTACACGAAGCCAGTGGACAACAGCAGTGCTGTGCTGTCCGGGGCCAGTGCTGTTCGCTGAGACAAGAGCTGTAGCCTGCATTCGCTCGCGGGATCATTCCACCCGCGGAGAGCGCGCGCGAAAGACAGCAATCAATCGATCGATTGATTCTGGGATAGTGAGCAATGTCAACGTTACAGTTTCGCGAATTGCTCAACGAGCGCAGCCCTCCGCACAATACTCCCGATCCCCGTGTAAATGGTTGAGGGTGAGTTACATGCAGCGGTGCCGTGCAAGGTTGCCGCATGAGGGCCACGTTAGAAAGGCTATTCGCAGCGAAGCCCACAGCGTGTGCACATGGGTTACACGCCTTGAGGACCTACTTTCGCAAAACACGTGACGCATATGCAACTTGAAAACGAAAAGCTCGTAAGAGAGTCTATTGCAACCCGCCCGTCTCGAAAACTTGACACTATTGCGGACGGATCCTACACGTGCTATCCAGGGTTTCGCTACACTTAAGGTAGTGCTTCCAACTAGAGGACCACGCAGAGGACTACAGAGATGAACACTACCGAGATGTGGCTGTAGCAAGTAGCAAGAGGGCGTTTACCAGAACATGATGATGGCCGCGTATCCGATAGGGCCGCTGTCTTCGAGTCTCCTTCAACGGTGCCGCCGGACGTACCACTTCTATCCATATCCCCTTCTGCCGATCCGTTACCCGGCGCGGTATCAGCGGCCTCATGGGCAGGCATCCCCTCGTGCGAAGCAGTGGGTGACATACGCAGTCGACCTGTTCAATGAACGCACCGAGATGCAAATCTCTACTTCTAACGCATGTTTTGTGTTTGCCAAACAACGCACACCGGAGATGGGGGATCAGCGGACAAAACTGTGTTGCAGCACTGGAAGGGGGGTCGGTAGACGTGCAACCGCGAACACGGCCTGCACAGCAGCACAGCAGCACAGCAGCACAGCGCCGAGCACACCAGACAGCGGTGACCGAGCAAGCACCGGAGACAGGGTTACGCGCTGTGTGTTGGGGGCTCTCTCCCCGCATAGCGCCATGTCCCGATCGAAGATTTACGGAGCCTTGAGCTTCATGATGGTCCTGCATGATGGTAGCGGCTTCCTGGGGCCTGCGCTACGGGCATCAACGAGCGACTTGGCATTGCTGTCGCGATCAGAAGCAGGTCTCCGGAGGACCGGCTGTGTCAAGCGAACATCTTCATTCAACCTTGGCGTTGCCCTGTCACAGTCTTGTCTCTCCAGGAGTGAACGAGGTATGGTGACTTGCCGTATGTGTGCTGTACGGGCCTCATTTGTCCTGCGATGATATATTTTTGAGTTGTGAACCGACATGCACATCATGATCGAGGCCAGAGGAGCATGTTGATGGGGACGACATGCCACATGTGCGTTGGTGCTGGTTGCACGTTTACCCCGGAGGAAGCGTGATGAAGGTTTTTCTTTGCCTCACACAGCCCTCTCATCGCAAGGATAATGGTACCGTTCCTGCCTTCCAAATTGCGCCTCTGCAACAAGGCGTCATGTACTGCGCTGTACTACTGCTTTTGACTACCGCTGTAGACTGCTGCTGTACTGCTGTACCGCTACATTACAGCAGTGCATGCATGTTCTCCCCAAGCAGGCCGTCATGATGCTGTCCTTTGTACACACAGCAGATGCAGGGAGTGGGTAGGGGGCGGTTGAGTTGTCATGCTTGCAGGCGTCCATTGCACACACGCTCGTTTGATGCTGTTGTGCAGTGGAAGCAGGGCACTGGAAGCCTTGCACACGGCATGGACGCGCGGAATATACTTGCAGTAATGTACTGCTCGTGTCCTTTCTCTGCCAACACCTGCCGCGCCGGCTCGCACCCGTTCCACGATAGAAGGTCGCCAATTGTCGTTGCGTGTTTCTCGTTGCGACCAATTGTCTCCCCACCTGAGTTATGGATACCTCGCCTCTAGGTTCGGCTCGGCAGAATCATCACTGTGCGTTGTGAAGGTATACGAAGACCTCTCGAGCCCCCCCCCCCGTTTTTGTGAACACCTTGTATGGTTTCATTATTTTAGCTTGATTGTTTGCCGTCCGAACGGAAGTGCACGATCAGGTAGTATCTCGCCTAAGGCAAGCGTGCAATGAGTGCGTCTGCGAGCTCGTTCCGGGAAAGAGATGCCATTGTGCCGGGAGGAAGGAGGATGCACAAGAATCTGGCAAGCAATGAATGACTGAGTGCCCATCGCCCGCCCCCCTCCCCGGTCTCTCGCTTACTGTAGGCAGCGTTACGATGATGGCCAAGAAGCGGCGAAGGCGGAGGGTAGACGGAGAAAAATCAGCAGCGAAATCCCCGCCGAAACCAGTCGCACCCGAATCCGAGGTGGACGTGGACGGGGAAAACGAGGATAATGCAGATGAGGGTGGGGTTGTGATGCCGCCGATGCCATCGGAACTAGGGGTGGACGCCGTGATGACCGCACAGGTGCGCCATGTTTTGATCGGCGCCAGCAGTTCGTACCTCAGGCATTGTAGACCAACTGTTGGGCCAAGTTTTCTCTTTCTTCTTGCGGTCCTATGCAGGTTTCGTGCTTGCCGTTCTAGCGTTCCCTTGCGAACGACAGTGACCGCGCCATGTTTGGGCGTACGCCACACACGCCTCGTGTCTTGACGGGGAGCTTCGGTTTCTCGGTGTAGCTTCAAAACAGTGAATAGTGTGTGACTTAGCCGTGGAGTGTTAGGCTCTCTATGACCGTAACAACCGGCTAACCCTTGAAATGTGCGTTTGTGTGCTGCCACTTGGCATGCCTGCACATGTGAATATTAGGCCGTAACCAAGATTTCATGCTTTAGGGCTTAATTCTTGCTACTATGCTTTTGGGGCTTCATGAAATCTGGTTGAATCGCTCGTGGCTCGTGCGTGTGTGTCACACTCCGCGGGATTAAATCCAACAATACCGAAGCATTCTGCGATTGCAACGGTCCTCTCTCAAGCTTTGGTGCCAAAGGAGCTACACTTTTCCTCGGAGAGTCTTTTTGTCGCTAGACCACTAAATAGTATGCCCTCTTTGCGCTGATACATGGCATGTTGTCGACGGTGGTCCAGGGTAATTTACCACCACGACTCATCTCCCGTCGCCATTGCTCCCAAAAGTCCCCCCTCCCTCTCTCTGCTTGTCCTCTTTTTCTCTCTCCCTTTACCTCTGCGTCTCGTTCTCACAATTTTTCTTCCTCCTATGCATACTCTTCTTTGTGTTTGACTCTCGATCTCGCCGCTTCTGCCTCTCTTCATCGCATGACACCCCTCTCACTCCCCCCCCCCCCCCCCCCCCCCCCCCCCCCCCCCCCCCCCCCCCCCCCCCCCCCCCCCCCCCCCCCCCCCCTCCCGTCTCCCCATGGGCGTTCCTCCCTCTCGGCCCTTCCGCTCTACGTCGCGCAACGTCCATCGAGCACAGAATTTCCAAGGCGAAGCCATGCTGTCGCCAGCAGCGTTCCAGCCCAAACCGGAAGTGTCCGACCTGGAGATGGCCGGTGGGGAAGGGCTCAGCGGCAGGGATCTCCTGGACGAACCTTCCACCGAGCGAAAGGTACGATAGGTGTTTGCTACAACACGTCATCATACGATAGGTTGCGTGGTGTAATGGTCCACTTGTTGTATACAGAGTACGCGACCACCTTTTGAGAACCTTTTTTCGCTAACCCTCTTTGTGTTTTCCTCTGTGTAACATCAGCAGCTACCAATGCTTCTAGTTTTGGTATTGGCACCGGATCGCGTTCAGGTTCTGATGTTTTGACAGGTTCGAACCGGCACTTTCAACTCCCAATGGCACCGTGTACGTTACGTTTAATTGTGTGGATACGGCCCACCGGCAGTTCACCTCCCAAGGTGATCGATTGTCACCATTCAAACTCCGCCGAGAAGAAGCAAGATGGCAAGTACTGCTGTACCACCAAGTAGATGTGCCGCACTGCTGGCGCACGTACCGCATGGAGGAAAGGATTGCGAAAGCTCTCGTCACCCGGAGTGTGTATTGAACCTACGGCGCATTTTTGTGGGCATCCAGAGCGAGGCATCTGTGGTATCATCAGATTCGCCTTTTTTTTTTCACTCTGCTGTCACATGCCCCTTCCTTTCTTTTTCGGCTCCTCCCTTCGTCTGCAGAGGTCGAAGTACAGTGGGTTTGATCTCGACGTGGAGCTGCCGCTGGAATCGGAGAGCCGCAAGTCGGGCAAGGGCGGGCTGGTGAGTTGAACCGAAAGACAAGCTGGCTATTCACCACCCAAGGCGACGGCAAGCAACCGGTGGAGCAGGTTCCTGGAGGGGTGCCCGTATCGCATAGCTTACTCTCCGGTGTTTTCATGCACGAAGCCCCTTCCGACGTACCGCACGCCGGTTGTACGTGCAGCTGTCGCTTGTCAAGCACATCCAGAGGTTGACCGGCCGGACACCCGGTGGTGTTCCCTGGGTCGAGCTGATTTCGGTCACAGGAACGCATTCCGCGGTGTAACCTTGTTGCCACAGCCATTTATCAAGAGTTGAGTGTGGTCGTGTCTCCCAAAAGAGAGAGAGAGAGAGAGAGAGAGAGAGAGAGAGAGAGAGAGAGAGAGAGAGAGAGAGAGAGAGA